>PVJX010018965.1:0-35634 GCA_004027295.1 Dolichotis patagonum
TTCTGGTTTGAATTTCTCCATAGCTTTCCCTATTTGCATATTTATTTCATTTGATATCATTTCAGACATTTCAGGTGTATGGCTTCTTTTTTCTTCTATGTACACAGCTTCTAAGCTTTCTTGGGGAGGGCTAGGGCTTTGAGCCTGCCTTTTGGTCTTTCCTTTTGTCATTTTTCTATATTTCCTTACTTTGCACGGTGTTCCAAAGCTTTCTCTGCATGTGTGGCGAATTACCTCTTACACCCTCAGTTCCTGGAGGGGCAGTGGCTCCCCCACAGGCTCTTGGCTTCCTCACAGGGTCCTAACTCCCCTCTGTGGGCTCCTGGCTCCCTAATTTGTAAGGCAAATGCTGGGTGTGGCCACCCCAGAGCCTGTGGAATCTCAGGCAGGCCAAGCCACCGTGCTTTGTCCCAGGCAGGTCTCCAGGAGGTTCCCTGCAAGTGAAGGGCCTACAGGTCCCAAAGAGTCAGGCCAGAGTGTTGGTTTCTGAAAAGTTCCCAGTCCCAAACAGACCTGGCCAAGATGCCAGTCTCCACAATATTCCCAATCCAAACAGCCTGGGCCACTCTGCGGGTCCGAGAGACTTGGGTCCCAAAGAGACAGGCCGAGATGCTGCTTTCTGGGAGACTTCCTGGGGGTGAAGGGCGGGGCTACGGGCCCAAACAGACCTGGCCCAGATGCCGGTCTCCAGGCAGTTCCCTGCAGATGAAGGGCGGGCCTACCAATCCCAAACAGTCGTGCCGAGATGCAGGTCTGTGCAGACTTTCAATCCAAACAGCCCAGGCCACTCTGCAGTTCCGAAAGGCTCGGGTCCCAAAGAGACAGGCCAAAATGCTGCTTTCTGGGAGACTTCCTGGGGGTGAAGGGCGCTCTTTCCCCTTTTGCACCTGTTGCTTTTGCTGTCTTCTGCTGCCATGAAGTTTGGAAAAGCCAGGGATATGGATCAGCTAAGTAAACCTGCAAGAAGGGAGCAAAGCCAGCCCAAAAAAGAAGCTGTGGGAGCTGTAACCACCAGAAATGCTCAAGGAGTGGAGCCACCCAATCCCTCTGGAGCTTACAACTGTCCCAACTTATCTCAGATACTGCATGTGGGACTACAGGTCTTAATGTCTGCCCTGCTGGATTTTGGACTTGCTTTGGTCCCAAACCTTTGTATTCCCATTTGTAACTTTTGGAATGAGAATGTTTATCTTGTGCCATTGAATGTTGGAAATGTTTAACCTTGTTTTCATTTGTACAACGGGTTGCAGCTAAGAGTTTGCCTCAAACGAGATTTGGGAGTTGGACTTTTCAGCAACGCTGGAACTCTTAGACTGTGGCAACTCTTAGAGATGAACTAAGTGCCATTTGTATAAAAGGATGTGCATGAGTATTTGGGAATCAGGTGTGCAGTGTTATGGTTCTTATTTAATATAATGCTGATACACTTAATGCTGGTTCTTAAAGATTGTTAAACCTGTTTTATAATGTTCAAGTTGTGACATCAGAATAAGTATGTCTTTGTGTCTGGACACTGATTTAAAGAAATATGTCTGGTTGCCAAGTTGACAAGGGGAGAATTGATATCATTGATTCATTGTGTCACCTCGAGAAGTTTAGAAGTTTAAGTGACTCAGCAGGGAGCCACGGTCCTCACTTTGTAAATATTCTCATCCTGTGCAAGACGAGGGCAAGGAGAGGGTGTGAGTGCCACACCCACCCTGTGGGGGAGGTGCCCTGAATACAGCGTAAGGGAGGAGAAGAGGCTTGCTCTTCCTCCTCTGCTCTTGTGGCTTTGCTGTCTTATGCCACCATAAACAGTTGCCCCTGTGTTGTGCCATGTTGCCTTGGAGCCTGCTGACTATGAACTGAAACCTCCACAAACTGTGAGCTAAATAAACCTTGTCTTTAATTTACACATTGGGTATTTTGTCTCAGCGATGAAAGAAAAGTAACTAAGTCAGTACTTTATTTTTTTTAATTCTTTTTAGACCTTAACTCTTGAACATCAAAAAAGGACTAGGTAAAAAAAAAAAAAAGCAAAAATAAAAACAGATAGTGGACGATCATTGCAAGACGCCTGGACAGTGTCATCTGGAGTGACTGAACACAACTGGGAAGTGTTATGTGTTCTGTGTAGTGACAGTGTTGTTTGTCACATATCAAGTGTCAGACAGGTCTTTGATACCAACCATGATAGTGTTGTAGAACTCAGTGAAACTGAAACTGAAAAGAGTTTCCTGAGGGGAAACTGAGAGAATATCATTCTCAGTATCTTAGTTTTTGTAACTATCTTTGTAAAACAAACTATCTGAAAGCTACCAGTATTCAAATTTCATGTGCATTGCAAGACATGATAGGCCTCTCCCTGATGGGGATTTTATCAAAATGGCCACATTGTCTGGGAGGAATTCCCTTCCTCATGATCTTCCAAACAAGGATAAAGTTATATGATGCATCTCTGAGATGCCACTGAGCAAAAATACTGTTAAAAATCAAGTCTTCCATGTGGCTAATAACGTTAGTCAGCCGCTCACCACTGACTTACAGAAGGCAGCCACTTACTCCGTGGCCTGGACGAAAGAAAGCACAGATCTAAATAATCATGTAAGCCCAGTGTTAATTACGCATTATGCTGCTGGTGACATCATGAGAGAAGAGCTGGTGAAACGTGTCTGCCTGGAAGAACACGGGGGTAGACATCTACAGTGCTGCGATGGAGGCTTTTTTTGTCATAAAACTGAAGACCGGAAAAAGTGGTTTCAGTTACTAGTGATGGCACCTGGAATGATGGGGCAGCATCTGGTTTCTTACAGTTCTTTGTTAAAGAAGCAAAACACCCTGTCATTCCGTTTCATTGTCTTATGCATCAAGAAGCTCTTTGTGCCAGAGAAAGCAGCAAAAACTAAACTAGTGAATTACATCATGGCTTGTGCTCTTAATTGTTGACAGTTTCAAGCACTTCTTGATGAGATTCAAGAACAGTATAATGTTTCACTTAGAAATTTAGAAAATTCTCCCACATTTGCAGACAATCCTACAAGACATCAGGAAATCTGCAAGGAATTTTCTAGCGTTGCAGCAGCTGCAAAGGAGAATTTTACTAACAGATTTTTACAGTTCCGTAAGATAGAGACAACCCTGGTTTTCTTCTCCAGATAAAGCCACATGTGAAGAACTTGATCTTTCCTGCTTAGGTTTTGGAAATGTGAAAATGGAGCTCTTGGGATTTCAAGAAAGCTCTATCTGCAAAAATAAATTCCATGACCTGTGCGCAGCACACGAGAAGCCTGTAAAGGGAGGACCAAGGACAGCTCCCCTGGAAACTCCAAAACCCAAACCCTTCAAATGTGCAGTTCACTGCCAAATAATTCTAAGTCAATCAGAGCACTGGGGACTGTTTTTCCTACTTTGCTAGGATCATCTTATGCTTGGGAGCAGCTGTTTTCGGCTTTGAGTCGTATCAAATCTGATACAGGAAACAGATGACCTGGGCGCTGCTTGTGTTGCTCCCGAACTAACAAAGTACGAGCCAAGGTTTCACAAATTATCATCAAAGACACAACAGCAAAGATCACATCAACTGTGCAAATGCAAAGTTTTACCTTTTGCTAAAAAGCCGTTTGCATCACTGAAAGCTCTGTTGTGTTTTTCTGTCAAGACAACAGATGCTATCACATGAGTTGTGTTTCCTGAAGGAAAACCTCAGTGCTGGGATTTAACTGCAGTGTTGATGCTTTGCGACACATTAGTGGGTTTGGGGCTGCAGTTTGGGCCCTTGACTCTAAAAGCTTCACCATCACTGCCTTAGAAGCTCCTGCAAATGCAGGAACCACCCCGTGCCAGTCCCCCGCTCTCCGCTGGCTCCCAGAGAGACCCCTGAAGCTTACCTCTTGTAAGCTTTACTCCCGAGTTCTAAACCCTGATCAGCATATCGTTAGGAGTCCCGCAGCTGGTGCTGGCCACTTTTAAAAACCGTTTCTCTATCTGGGCTTCTGCAGTGTGTAAGGGGAGGAACAGCAAAGTGCTCAGCCAAAGAGAGTATGATAGTTCCCAGGGAGCTGACTGCTCCTGGCCGCTGTGAAGCATAGCTGGTTCTACTGGTAGGTATTAGGCAGGCACCGCACGACCTGTGTGGGCCCTGTTTGCTCAGTATTTTAAACACTACACAGCATGTTGTAATAATGAAACAAATGACCAGTAATATTTTACATATTCTGTACTGCAAATAAGAACTAATAAAACTTTTGTGACTGGTCATACCTAGTCAGGACAGGAAATAACTTGAGGAGCCACACACAGCCATCAGCTAGTTTCCAAACACGCTTATTCCATTTCATCTTCATCCAATTTCTCTAATTAACAGTGTACTTTTTTTTTGTTTTTTGAAATAGCATCTTGCTAAGTCACCAGGTTGCCTGGGCTGAGCTCAAATTTGTAATTCTCCTGCCTCAGCTTCCCAGAGTGCTGGGGTTACATGCACGCACCAACACACAGGCTGCACCATTTATAGCATTTTCACATATATTGTCCTTGACTCCAAAAGCTATAAAGGTGAGGGCCACATCTGGTTACCCGTAGCATGTATCCAGTGCCCCAAAGGAGGCCGTGGGTCGCCAGCGCGTTTAATGAATGAATGTGGCTTGGATCAGAAGCACCTGCACGGGCTTTGCTGAGAGCGCCCTGGGTAACGTCCTGCTTCTGCGTGGCTGACTTCTGCGCCCCGAGCACGTCCAGTACCCCAGGCAGCCCGGCTCTCCAGCTCTCCTCCTCCGGGCTGCGTGGTCTCGACAAGTCACCGCAGTTTCCTGCCCATGGGATGGGAACTCCAACAGTTCCCAGGCCTGCTAGGGACGGTGGCCTTTGTGAGTGTTAATGACCTGGACTTGACTTTCCATCCCTGAACAGAGAACGTGATTTGCGGGCTGGTTGTGAGTACTCAGCATGGTAAATCACGTTTTTCATGATTACATTGAATAATAATTTCCAGGGTCTACTGTGTTAGGGTTCAGGGCTATAATGGGCCCAGAGCTTAGTGTGTCCGGAAGGCGACTGGACTCAGGCTCCCAGCTGACCGCGTTAGGAGGCGTGGCCTGGCCGGAAGAGGCGGTCACTGTGGGCGTGGCCTGGCAGATGCATCTCCTTTCCGGCTTCCCCCATGCTGTGGGTGGCTCCTCCCCATCTCCTTTCCGGCTTTCTCCTTCCTGTCCCCCATGCTGTGAGTGGCTCTCCTTCCTCTGTGCCCTCTCTCTGTTCCTTCTTGGAAGCTGGCGCACCCTGGACTAAAATGTGAGGCAAAACTCCTCCTGAGAGTGGTGGACTTCAGGAGTTGTCTCAGGGACCAGGCGAGTGAGGAAGACTGCACCGCACTATTGTGGAAGCTGGGCACACCCATGCGACTTGCCCAGCTCAGACCCAGGCTCAGCTTTCCAGGCACACACAGGCCTTCACCACCCCAGCACACATGCTTTCCCTGATCCCAGAAGGCTGCTGTTTGTCTGAGATTCTTGGGAAGGCTGGAAAGGGAAACTTTGCTTTTGATGAAAGACGACTTCCTAAGCAGTAGTTTGCGAGCCAGGTGTCAGTGCTGTGAAGCCCAGGCTGTGGTCACTCCCCAGAGCTCCTGACACAGGGACTCCAGGTCAGGCCAGAGAATCTCGAGGGCCAGTTTAGGAAGGAAGAAAATGCTGGGGCAGAGACTGGAGAGGGCCTGGAAACCCAGAGGGACAGGAAGGGACAGCTCTAGGCCAGTAGTCCTGCAAGATCGCTGCCAGGTGGCAGAAGGGCCCCAGGTCAGGGTGAGCTCAGCTTTCCTGGTGCAAATCATCTCAAGATGAAATGGACCAGTCCTGTAAAACAATGTGCAACCACAGTGCCCCCCAAAGAACCAGATACCTTGAGTAGCCCGGTTACTATTTTTAAAAATGATGCTGGGCACTGAAGCACACACCTGTCATCCCAGCACTCTGAGAAGCTGCGGTAGAATGACCTCAACTTTGAGCTCAGTCTGGGCACTTTGCTTAGTGATTTAGCAAGACCTTGTCTCAAACACTCAAAAGATGTAGCTTAGTGGAAAGGTCCTAGCACTGGGGGAATCTCCAGCACTGGGGGAAAAGATGAATTCATAATTCAAATATTTCACAGGAGAAATCTCTGGGGTTCTGATGGCTTTGTTGGAGAAATTTACTGTTTAAAGAACACCAAATCTACACAGTCTTGTAGAATGTAGAGGAGAAACTTCTTGATTCACTTGATGAACCTGATACCAAAATCAGATCAAAGTAAAAAAAAAAAAAGAAAAGATTTTAGAAAGAATTAAGATGTATTACATGAGAATGTAATCTTGCACTGCAAACACAAATAATTTTAAAATGTGCGGAACTGTATTTCTCCAAAACCATTAGGAAATAGAAGTCATCCACATGCATGACTCCATGGGGTCGATAGCAGCAAAGCAATCCATGTGCCCTGGCACCACATGAGGTGGCTGCGGTGGCAGTCAGGGGACCTCACTAACGGCCATCAATCGAGGGCCAGGAAGACCTGGGCAGTGGAGCACCGGAGCCGTAGAGACACTGACTTTTCATCCAAGTAAGTAAGCCCCGCCCACACTCGAGTTAGGGGCGTGGCTGTGGCGAGGAACGAGGGAAAGTCAGCACACGTGGGTCTGTCCCTGTGAGCGCTGCCCAGCTGCAAGCCCGCGGCTCCCTGTGCCTGGGCCCGCACCCCGGGGCTGTCACGGCAGAAGTCACGGGGACAGGGGCTCCCTAGGAACGGCCCTTCGGCCACAGGATGGAGCCGCAGGAGGAGAACCTGGCTCCCCCTCCCTGTGGCGGATGGCCATGGCTGCTCCTTGCAAACTTCCGTGAACCTGTGGGTTCTCTGGGAGTCATGGGGACATCGGGCCTGACATGGGAGGTCGGGTGGGGTTCTGCGATTCTAATGTGTTCCCAGGTGACGCTGCTGGGGTATGAGCGCCCCACACAGGTGACACGGCCTGCACCCCTGCAGCTTCCTGCATGCTCCCCAATCCCGCTCAGCCTCTGCTCCTGTCTCTCAGTTTCTTCCTTTCTCTCAGTTTATTCCTTTCCCTTTTTCTCTCTTCCCTTCTGTCCTGTGCTCCTTGCTGCTGGCTTTCACAAAGCCCACTGCCCTGCGCCCAGCATCCAGGGACTTCCTGCTGGTCCCCTTCCCACGCTCCCACTCTCCCATCGGGCAACTGTCTCGTGCCGTGGACAGTGGAACTCTGTGCGCTGCTCGGTAAGTTCTGCTCTTGTGTGTGACCTTTTAAAACCAGGCTGGCTTCACGTCCTGCTGTCAGAGAGAAATGCAGACGGACTGTGCAACACGTGCCATGACATCTGCATGGTGAAGGGGTCAGAAGGCCCATCAGAAAGACGCAGAAGCTATTAAAATGAAAATCAGCACGAAACCAGCAAAGGGGATGAAAGCATACTCAGAAGACCTGAGAAGAGGAAGATAAAGACAAAAAAAGCGCAAGCATAAGTTTCAGATCCTGCATCTCTAGACACACATTTACAGATGCACATTGTGCCTTCACAGAGTCATTTTGCAAAGCCATCTTGTCACAGCTAAACTTAAACAGTATTCAAGTTTTGACAGTTTCCAAGAATCTAAAAGAATACATGAAATTCAAAATTACTCTAATTACCACCCTTCACTCAAAATAATACAGCTCAGCCAAAACATAGACCAATCAATGTTCCATCATTTTCCCTAAAATTCACTCATGTAACTGCTAGTTACTGCTGTGTAACAAACAGTCCCACATACCACAGTGACAGATGATGAAACACAGTTCTCATGTACACCCCATATATCCACTGGCTGCCTCTGTATTTGGCCGAGACAGCTCTGCACTGTATCAAAGGTTGCTCCGTGGGCACAGAATGGTCTCAGGGCAGAATTCAGTTCCTGGGGCCGGAAACCTGGGATGCCTCTCACAGCAGTGAGGCTCTTTCTCCCATTGTCCATTCCACAGTGGGTCTCCTGGCCAAGTCTAGCATCAAAGAGTCCCAGAGCTCTCGGATCATGTGTGGACATTAATCTCGTTTCCCAGCTCTAACACTGCAGTGCCTCATTAATACAGAAGGGGCTTTCATGGGGCATTAAGAATTCCGCAGACATTTTCAAAGAAGCTTGCAAATGTAGTAACATAAACACCATCACACAACCACTGAAATAAATTCACAGATCGTCACAAAAGGAATCACCCAGGATGACTCGTTTGTTTTATGTTGCTTGCTTTATAAGCTTATTTTATGCTCTCTGTAAAAGCCAGACTTACTTTCCCCTAACAGGGTGTACCCTGTTTTTATTTATGCTTAGCTGGGCTGGAACCCTTCCACAAAGGAAAGAAAAAAACTTGCCAAAAAGAGAAGCGAAGTTACCAGAACCTTCTGCTGGGGCTCTGTGCCGGGCTGGACATGGCCAAAGCCCTGGATGAGGAAGCACCCGGACCCTTGTCCCTTGCTGCGGGGTTCACCCTCTGCGCTGCAGGACTTTGGATCCTGCGCCCGGGCTGCACACCAACCCTGCCGCCCACCTCCCTGGCATCTGGCTGTGTCATGGGCGCCCCCAGACACCCCAAATCTAGCAGGGCTGGGCCTCTCCGCGTTGGGTACTCCAGATGAGACAGGGGCTTGCTAAGCTCAGTGGCTGCAGCGCGTGCTGTCGCCCCCTTCCTGCTGAGTAGGGGCTCGTATCTAGGTCCTAGTTTTTGGTTCCATCAAGAAGAGATTCTCCGGGGACTTGTGCGCACCCTCAGGCCCCCCACGTGACCCAGCCGCGTTGCCCTGGGGGGGCCCCTCAGGCACCCCAGCTGCGGCCTCTCCTCCCCCAGCGCCTGCTTTTCTGGCCCCTTTGGAGCTGGAAGCGATTTCACAAGGTGATCTTTGGAGCCTCACGCCAAGACCTGAGGCCGAGGTGGATTTTGAACCGGGGCTTGGACAAGAGCCCCAGGTGACAGGGCACAGCTGGAGAACAAAACAAAGCAAGCACCCAGCAAACAAGTGCTTAAAAACAAAGCCAAGAGCAGGCAAAACCTGCTCGAGCGCTGAGCTTTCACGGCGGGCTCCCGGAGCCGGGCACGCGCGGGGCCCCGAGTGCGGCCCGCTGTCTGTCCGGATCGGGGCCATGGAGCCCGGCGAGGTGCTCATGACCCAGGCCATCCAGCCGGCGCACGCGGACGCCCGCGGCGAGCTCAGCGCGGGGCAGCTGCTCAAGTGGGTGGACGCCACGGCCTGCCTGGCAGGTAGGAGGGCGACGGCGCGGGACCGAGCCTGCGGACAGGTCCGGGCGTGGGGAGCCGCGGGGCGTCCTGGAGGAGCAGGCACGGGACGCAGGGATGCCAGGTCACCCAGCGGGCTCGCTTCCCAGTGAAGACGCACAGTTTTCGGGTCCGCGCCTGGGAAACGCAGGCGTGGATGCCGCAGGTATCTAAGGCACGCTGGAGCCTCCAGAGCGCCACGCTGACTTCGTGGAACCGAGGTTCCTGAGGCCAAATCGCAAACCGCCGGTCTGGGTCACCGTCCCTGAGTGGAGGTGTGATGGGAGAATGCAGTAAGTGTTTCCCTTGCACGTGACACAGGAGGCGCATTGCTATGAATCCCCTCGCAGCCCTCCTCGCCTGGCGCGCGCTCGTCTGTCGCCACTGCCTCCTGTAGCTCTGGGGCCTCGTTCCTGAGGGTCTTCAGTGGCACGGTCCTCACTCCCTTGCTGGCCTGACGCAGCTCCAAACGTGCCCGGTCCCGGTCGTTCTGACTTTGGGAGGAGCCTGAAGTCGCCGGTGCCGGCACATGGCCCTGAGTTTAGAAACCTGCCGCTCCCCGGATGGCACCGGACAGCCGCATTCCCCGAACTTAGGGTCCCATCTCATAAGGACTCCCGTGACAGAGAGCTACTGGCCCTGCTGCACAAAGAGGCGACAACGAACGACAAAGGATTAATGCGAGGGCCCCGTTTTTCAGGGGATTCGCGGAAACGCGTCTTTTACCGCAGTAAACGTAAACGCTCACCGTTTCCAGTCCCCTCGCACACATGTGCTGTGGCTGTCACACGCTCGCACTGACTCTCAGTTTTTACACGATACTTTTTCTGCTGTGGTGTACTCAGATCACGCCAGGGTTTCCTGTGTTATTTCATTAATTACTGAGGTCCGCCGAGTTGATTTTCAGCAGTAACAGAAGGTACTTAGAGGAGTTGCTGCAGTTTTACGCTTTTGCAAGTCACTGGTTTCACAGAGAATGACCCAGTTCCCAGATCTGCGTCTGTGGTCAGCCCTGTCGCCACTCCGCTGTCCCCAGTGCCTGAAAATTGCCGCAGTGTAGTTGAGGAGAGTGGGAATACAAGGGCAGGAGCATTACTACAGACCCACGGTGCGGCCCGTCCCCGAAGCTCCCCTGTGGGGACCCCCAGCCCCGTGTGGTCCGTGGTGCAGGGAAGTAGCTGAAGCTAAATGAGGTCACGAGGGTGGCGTCGGCCCTCCGGGACGCCCGTCCTTGAAGCTGAGCAGCAGGCAGCCCAGAGGGTCTCTGCCTGGGGACCACGTCTGGAAGGCACCTGGGCCGGCCAGGGGGCGGCGTGGGGCTCAGCTCCCCCGCGTGGGCTTTCCGCCTCCGGCCCTGCCCGCGCGGTGCAGGTTCTGCTGTTTCAGCCTCCAGTCAGGTACTTCCTACCGGCTCTCAAGCAAACACGGCAGCCTCTCCGGGACCACTGAGAACCGGCTTAGCCCGTCTGGGGTGATGGTCTGCGCTTGGAGGCAGCGGGCACAGGGTGAACGCTTTGCCGCCTGGGGCAGGTGGGCTGTGTCTCTGAGCGGTGGCTCTCCTGCGCCATCGCTGGCCTCCCCAGTCTGCCAGTCAGTGATAACCGCAGTTCCTAGAACCTTCTGCTTGCCGGATCTGATCTCTGCAGAGCCCACAGGAAACAGTAAGCACGTGACTCGGTCACTCTGCTCCCCCGTAGAGAACCCCTCTGAGCCTGCAGGTCACACGGGGAGGAAGACTCAAACCCGTCCCCATTCTTCCTAGATACCACCCAGAGCTGAAAACTCACCTTCTCTGAGGGGCTGGCCGGGGAACCATGAATGTGAAATGAGTTTAGGTCCAACCTAGGACAGCAGTGGGTGATGACTTCCGGGTCAGTGTAGGCTGCCTCACCAAGGACTTAGCTCTGTGCTTCCCAGAACAACATAACTGTCCGTGGACTGGCCACAGACACAGCTCCTGGCTCCGCTCCCACTTGGTCAGCCCCACTCTTCTCTGGGCCACATGCTCAGTAATGCCAGCCTTCTGACCTGCCCTCAGTTATGCCAGGTTCTCTGTTCAGGACCTTGGTGCCTGCTCTGTTCTTTGTGGTTGTGCCCCTTTCCCACCTTGAATGTCATTCTCCAGAGCGGTCTTTCCTGACCCCCTCCCTGTTTATGTTTGTACCCTTCCATCGCTTCACCGCAGTGCCCTTCCCAACCTCTTTCACACCACCGAGCACTTAGCATAATTATTTTGTGTATAGATCTGTTCACCTCTTATTTTCTGCTTGGCCAGTTGGCACATACATTAGGCTAGTTCTACACTCCCTAGAGTGCTTGATAAATACCACCTGGTTATATATATCATACTGATGGATGGATGGATAGGTTGATGGACAAGTGGATAGACTGGTGGGTGGCAGACAGATGGATGAATGGGTTGATGGACAAATGGATGGATGGGTAGGTATGTGGATGGATGGGTGGATGGGCTGATGGATGGATGGATGGGTTGATGGGTGGGTGGATGGGTTGATGGATGAATGTATAGATGGGTGGATGGACAGATGGATGGATGAATGGGTTGATGAACCAGAGGCTCCACAGGAACTTTCTAGATCAAAACCATATCACGGAGAGTTCCATGAAGGAGAGCAAAATTATAAGGAAATAATCCATATTGTTTAAAGAACAATAGCTAAAAATTTCCAAAAGATGGTGAAAGATGTGCAAATACAGATTCAAGAAGACCACAGAACTCCAAGCAAGAGTAGTGCAAAAATACTACATCTGGGCACCTAACAGTCACACTGTGCTGAAGAGAAATCTGGACAGAAGCCAAGGAAAACACTACTCTGTTAGTAACAATGATTAAAATCACCACTGGCTGCATCAGAAGTGCTGGAAAGATGGCGAACAGCACCTTTAGTACCGAGGATCACGAAAACTGGCAGCCTGGAGCTTCAAGGCGCAGCCCCCACTCTATCCTTGACCTCACACGCGCCCTCCCCTCCTCAGTCTACGTTTCAGCCCAGGGACCTTCACCAGAGCCCTTGAAGTCACGGTGGCCTCTGCCCAGCACGTTCCTCCCTGCTGTTCCCACATCCATGTCCCTACCGTCGTCCTGAGGTTTCAGCTCATCTGTGTGCCTTCCCTGACGCCCCCCCCAAGGTCTGGTTCCTCAGTTATGATTACTGTTATTGAAATTCAAATAAAGATGTGTCAGTTAAAATTTGGGAGAAAACCCAGTGACCACACAGTAGAAATGTAACTCATGGAGCCGAGGAACTGTTACAAACTCAGGGCACCTGGAAAGAGTGGGCACAGTGGCTAGAAACTAAAATCGGTCACTTAACACTGCATCCCTGTCCCTCACGCTGACACCCTCTAACCCAGCACGCACTGCCCTTTCTTGCAGCCGAGAAGCACGCGGGGCTTTCCTGCGTCACAGCCTCAGTGGACGACATTCAGTTTGAGGAGACAGCAAGGTAAGTGGCTCTGTCGGGCCTCTCAGTTCACTTGCCGCGTCTGTGTGACCCCTATTGTTTGGGGTCAGTGATCCGTTTGTTAATAAAATAAATAACATTGGAAGCAATGTAAATGCATCAAAATAGAACCACAGGGCCCACTTGCCGACTCGTAGCTTCTGCCTAGCTGCTATCTAGACCCCTCGCTTCCCTATACGTAAACATTTGATTTGTTTTGTGATTTCCCCACTTATATTTAAAATGTGAGCAAATATTTATATGTATGTATAGCCTTTTAAAACTAATTTCAACACTGTATGTGCTATTCTCCATGTCTTTTTTTCTCTTAATATGTGGAAAATCAGTTCACAGCAATGTACAGAGGTCCTCTTCGTTTTTAATCACTGCACAGTGCCACATCCTGTAGAGGCTGCTATGAGTTAGAGCACAAATGATCCCCAAACTTTTCATGCATTCCGAATCTCTCATGTATTTGGGGGTCACGAATGATGCCCAAAACTCTCATGCATTGGGAAGGTGACTTGATTTGGGTGCTGTCCTCACTGGTGGGTGGAGTCGCCCCGTGGCACGTTCAGTAGCCCAGTGCACTGTGTATGAGGAGGCGGGGCCTGGTTAGAGTGTCCCTGGGCTGGGCTGGACTGGGAGGTGGACTGTGTCTGCCTCCCTGGCTCTTTTTTCTGCTCTGCTTCAGGGCCACCATGACCCGAGCAGCTGCCCTCCGCCAGGGCTCTGCACCATTTCTTTGGAGCCAGCCAACCAGGGACTCTACCCGGGAGCCCAATCCACCTCTCCTCCTTTAATTTTCAGGTGTCTGTAAAGGAAAAGTGACTAGGACAGAAGCCTTGGTTCCGTGAGCTGGCCCCTGTCAGTGAGCATTTAGATGACTTCCAGCTTTTGCTGTTACAAATAATACTTAGAAAACAGGCTTGTATGGATATATTTCATATTTTTTGCCTGTGTGTTTTTGGGGAAGAGTCCTAAAATAAGGTTTCTGAGCCAAAGGGTAAAGGCCTATCATTTCACTAAGCGCTGCCAACTTGCTCTCTGTGGCTTTGTCAGTGGGTTGCATCACTTTCCACACCAGTAAAACGAGGCTAACAGCTCACACAGTTGTGCTAGGGCTATGAATTTGTCTGTAGCCGCAACACAGGAATTCATCACTTAGATGCACACCTGTGTGGATGCATGAAACGCGTCCCTTCCTTCTTCTGACTGAGGGGCCAGACTTTGACAGGTGTGGAGCACAAAGAACAGGGCAGGCACAAAGCCTCCACCAGGTGAGGCCATCCCTTGGGGAACCCCGGTGAGTCACCTGGGAGCCTGACCTGTGCACACCTGGCCCCGCCCTCACTGCGCTCATGTCGTCAGGCTTTGGGACCAGATATGCCCGGGGTTTGGACTCTGGCCAGTGGCTGCTGTCTCGCCCTTTCAGATCATTTCCCGGTGTGAATGAAGCAGGTGACAATGTCTGCCTTGCAGGACACCTGCTTGGTGACTGACTCATTGTTAGATATGATGTGAAGCATTCGGCATAGCACTTGGTTTGCAGCTGCACTGATAAAGCGCAGCCATTGTCACTACCATGCCACGCACAGAAAGAGTACTTCGTTCTGCTGTGGCCAGGGGGTTGGACCGTTAATGAACTGCCAATAATTCTTTTGTAATCCGTTTACATACCAGTGTCCTGAAAACTGATGTCCTAGAGGTCCCTGGCCTTGTCAGGACTGTTACTGCACCTTGCACCTGAACTCAGTCCTGAGGCTGATTCTAACTCAGTGAATATTTGGTAAATGTAGGAGATTGAAAAATCAGTGATTCCTTTAGGAAGCTTGAATATGAACAAGAGAATAAAATCTCAAAGTAGAGTAGATTTAAGGGGAAGGGTTCTAGAGGGAGAAGCCTCGAATATTTTCAAAGACTGAAGAGTCGGAGAAGGGAGTAGGTGGAAGGAGGAAAAAGGTGACCAGCAGGACAGAGCAGGAGACAAAGGTAGGATAATGGGGAGGTTCAGCGTCAAGGTAAGGAAGGAGATGGAGTCTTGAGGTGATCTATCACCCTTCGCCTGAAACAGAAGACTATATAAGACAGTTTGACTTTGACATTAAGGGAGAACGAGCGACTTGGCTACTTTTCTCACACTGCTGAGACAAAATGTCGGACATACAAAATTAGAGAAGGAAAGATTTATTTAGCTCACGGTTTGTGGAGGTTTCAGTACATAATCTTCTGGCTCCAAGGCAGGGTGGCACATCACAGAGTAACAGCTCATGGCAGTGGAAAATAGCACAAGCAACAAGAGCAAAAGGGGAGGAGCACAGAGAGAAGACTCTTTCTGTCCCTTATACTGTATGTAGGCCACACCCATAATCCCAGCATGGGACCATTGGTCGCTCACAGACTCTAGAAGCCCCCATGACTGCATGAGGCTTTGGGGGACATGCAGACTCAAACCACAGCAAGTGAAGTAGCCCCTACCTTCTGCTTACATAAAGGGATCCGAAGTGACTAAGGACCAGAACTCAAAAGTCAGGAACAAATGGGCCATCGAGCGGTGTCCTGTAGACTTAGTGGAGCTGATCGGCCTGCTGGCTCACTTGCTTATATGGTGGTTTATCCAGTTATTTATTCACTGCCATTTAAAAATAAGCGTCAGTTGTACAGGTTTCTTTGAACTTCCTTTGGGAAAGGAGCGGCTATAAACTCAAAGCATCTGTTGTAAATCTGAATTCTCCTTGCATGCAGCCTTTGCAGAGTCTGTTTCTGCTGGTTAAGGTCCCAGGGGACTTACAGGGACCACAATCTGTCCTTAAACCCTGTCTTTTCTGTTATCATTAATCCAAATTTTCTGTGCATGAACATTATTGGTGTCATGGTTTACATCTGGATAGATAAAACATAAATTGCCCCAAAGCTTCCCGCTCTCTGGGCCTGTGGCAGGCAACTGCATCGTGAGGACGCTATAGCTGACGTGATGCTGGGGCCTAGTCAGGGGAGGCGGTCGCTTGGAGGTGTGACCTAGAAAAGTGCATCTCCCGCCTCCACTCCTTGCCTTGCTCTCTGCTCCCTGGTCACCATGAGGTGAGCTTCTTTTAGTCCGCCACCCCCTGCCACACTGCCTCCTCTTTGGGGCTTGTTGATCGCAGACTGAAACATGGTCCAAAGTAAACCTCTCCTCCAAAAGTTGTGGTGTCGGGAACTGAGAGAACAGGAGGTGTGGTACTGCCTTATGGCTCATGCATTTATTTAAGCACCTCTTCACTGTGAAATAAAATGTGCTGAGAATGCTGAGTTTCATTTTGTCTTTTGTTTCTTTCACTAGAGTTGGGCAAGTTATAACCATCAGAGCAAAAGTTACCAGAGCCTTCAACACCAGCATGGAGGTAAGAAGGCCCCTCCCTAGCTCGGCCTGCTGGGGCCATCCGTTCACTCTTTAGCGAGCAGAGCGGGAGGTTTGGAATAGCCTTACTGATAGTGGGACTGAGGCACAGAAGGTCCTTAAATGTGTCTCAGACTCACAAGGAAACAGCAGGAACTGGTGTTTCCCATAAGCCTTATCACTAGAACCCAGGGCTGCACACTGCTGCTTTTCGCAAAGGGTTGTACTAGAAGGTTGCACTCCAGACTCTCTGCAAGGTATAATTTTACTTCTTGATTTTCCTGAATCTACTGTTACTCAGACTGTCCCTGTGGAGTCATTAGTCTTCGAAAGGCAGAGTAATGGGGCTTTGGTAAGAAAGTAAGTTTAGAATGTTTTTCTTCTATATCCACTTGCTCTTCTTGTATTGTAGTTGTGAAATGACATTCTTAAGGCCCTCAGAGTCTCTCCCTGGGTAAAATAAGCAGAAAGGAGCACAGGATGTAGCTTCTAGTTTTAACAGTGGCCGTCACTTTGACCCCGGAAATAAAGGCACATGGGAACTAGTGTTTGTTCCCTCTAGCCTTCATGACAAAGGGGCACAGCCTGGATGACAAACAGCAGAGTTCATGATGTCACGGTCCAGGAGGCCGGAAGTACCAAGTCAGGGTGTCAGCAGGATTGTCCCTTTCCGAGTGTGTTAGGGTAATCTATTCCGTGCCCACCTCCTAGCTTCCAGGGTTTGCTGGCCATCATTCGTTGCATGCTTTGGCTGTCGAAACAATGCCCAGAGCTCTTTTTCTACTGCCATGTGTGCCGCTGTGAGTGTGTATTCAACTTGACCCTTTGTAAAAGATAGCAGTGTTGGACTAGAAAACAATCTTAGAGTGACCTCATCTTAATTACATCTGCAAGGACTCGGTTTCCAAAATAGGGTCACCCTCTGACAGACTAACAGCACTCAGAACCTGGACTTCAACACATGAATCTGGGAAGGAGGGCACAACTCAACTCTAACAGAACTATTTTGGCAATATCTGTGTCTACAGTGATGGCTTTGCCAAAATGTGGTTACTTCCCACCAGTATCCAGATGCAAAGGCCACAAAATGGTTAAACTGAAAAGGACGAACATATAGAGGAAAGAAATAATAAGCCTTGTCAGTAGTGGCCAGTTCTAACAAGACCCTGACTCCTTGGCCCCCTGGCAGCGCTGGGCGTGGCCTCCCTTCTGAGGAGCACGCAGGCCCCTTTCAGGAGATGACTGCGTGCTCCTTTACTGTCAGCCCAAACAGGGATTAAAGTTTCTTTTCTCCTTATTCTCCTATTTTTGAAACAGGTTGGGGTTTTTAAAGAAAGTTTCACTAAAAGCTAAGAAAATAATCCAATTAACTTGAAAGTACAGATTTTTTCTGATTGTAAGAAAAATCCTGGCCCCAAAAGCTTGCTAAGCCTGAGCTCTTGGGCGCCATTTTGGTCCCTTTTGCTCTCGCTCTGTGACTCATGGCAGCTGCCAGGGTTTGACTTCATTTCTGCCAGTGGTGCAGATTTCTTGCTTTGTGGTTGCTGTTGCTTTTTGCCTTCTTTTTTCTAAATCTAGATGGCAACTAAGTATTCTTATTTTTACTTCTACAAGTTTACTGGACATCTCCTTCCAGTTCATCCCATTCCATTTCTGTTTTTTTATCATAACTGAGGCTAGGACTCACTTGCTGAGTAGAAAAAAATTACTGACTTCACCCTGAACCCAGAGCAAGCAGAAGCCTTGCTGGGTGCCGCCCTACCCTACCTCCAGCAGTTCTCTTATTCCTTGAGGAAGTCTCCTCCCCACTCTGGGATTTTATGATGAAAGTCTCCCTGCATAAGCATGGGCCCCTTGTGGTAAGAATGGTAGGAAGTTTTTTGTTTCTATATTTTTAAAATTCGTTTTACTGAGATAGCACTTACAGTATTAAAATGTACCCATTTTAATTACACACTTTGATGAGCGTGAACCAAGTTATGTAGTGAACATCCACTATTATAGTAGACATAAAATATTCCCACCCTAACCAGACTTTCTCTCACATCCTTTTGAAATCCATCAGTACCCGTGGCTTCCAATGCCTGCGGCCCACTCATCTACCTTAGACGAGCACCTTTTCCTCCTTTATTGAATTTTACATAAATAGAACCACATAGTATGTGAGAGTTCCTAGTTTATCTTACTTAGCATGGTTTTTTATTCCTGTCATCATTATTATTCCCATTTTCCTATTTGTTTTACATTTAATTTGCCTTTCTTTTCTTTTTCTAGAGTATTGGGGTAGAAGACTAGCAAATCCAGTAAACCTGTCTGTTTCTGCAAATATAAGCATTTAAAACCACAAATTTTCTTCAAAACATAATACATCATTTCCTTTATGAATTCTTCCTTGACCTCTGGGTCATCTAGGTGTGTGTTGCTTGATTTCCGAATCTTTGATGATAACTTTCAAGACACCTGTATATTATTGATCTCTAATTTAGTTCTTTTGTAGGAAAAGACTGTAACATGTGTAATTCCAATTATGTTAAGATTGGCATTTGTATGAATTATCTTGGAAAGTGCTCTGTGTGTGCTGAGAAGAAGGTGCACTCTGCTTGGGAGTGAGCAGGCCCACAGACATTGATGAGGGTAATTTGGTTCATAGCGGTGGCAGGGTCTTCTCTGTTGTTATTGACTGTTTTATCTGTGTCTTTAAGCACTGAAAAGAAATGAGAAGGTGCCCCACCATAATTATGGACTTGTGGAGTTCTCTGTTCAGTTCCATCAGTGTTTGCTTTACATTTCAAAACTTTCCTTAGACACAAATACACTTAGAATTGTTGCATCTTCTTGATTACTTAACCCTGTCATGATTACGACATGCCTTTGTACCTGTTTCCTGTTTTGAAGTCTTCTTCATTGGATACTAATTCAGCCATGCCAGCTTTCTATTCATTTGTGTGTGTGCATTATTTTTCTCATCTTCTTTCTCTTAGCTTCCTTTTGTTATGTATTTTACATATTGATTTTTATGGACACCATAGGTTTGGATGTTGCTCTTCTATCTAGTCCAGCAATCTGCCTTTTACTTGGCACGTGGATGACTCAGCTTTCTCATTCCTAGCGCCAAACACCTGACACCTACCCTTTAAAGCAGAGGATTATCGACTTACAGTTTCCAAGGGTTCATCCACGATCAGCAGCTCCAGGCAGGAGCATCACGGTGGAAGGATGACGTGGACCAGAGCTGCTTCGTGGTGGCCAAGAAGCAGAGCGCGGGTACCAGGCCAGAGGGCAAAGGGCCAGGAGCCAGATGCAGCTCTCAAGTCGTGCCTTCGTGACCCACCAGGGCACAAAGTCGTGCCATCAACCCCCTCGGCATCTCTCAACCCAGACGAGTGGACAATCAAGATAACTGTCACACTGTGCTTAAGTTACTTCCATTTAACATAATTATTGGCACACCCTTCCTGTGTCTCCACCTTTGTACTGTCACCCTACACCTTTCATCTCCACACACGTTTCATTTCCCACAACACATTATTTTTGCTTGGCAGAGCCAGTTACTATTTAAAGAGATTTAGTATGAGATAAATATATTTTATAGCTTCCTACATAGTTCCCATTTCTAGTGGGGTTTTTTTGATGCTTCTCCAGATTCTCCTTGATAGCCTTTCTCTTCTGTCTGAAGATACTCCTTTAACATTTCTTATACTGTAAACCTAGTGGTGAATTTTTCCAGCTTTTAGCTGTGTCGAAATGCCATTGTTTCCCTGTCATGTTGGAAAGATGTTTTCCATAGATACAAGATTCTGGATTGACGGTGGTTTTCCCTCTTACAGTTCTTTAAAAGGTGTCTCCATTGCCTTTGGGCCTGCATAGTTTTCCAGGAAGTCTGTTGTTACTCTTATATTTGTTCTTCATTCATAGTATGTGTGTTTTTAAAGTTTGGTTATTTTGTATTTTCTGGCCACTCATTTTCAGTAATTCAGTTATGATATGCCTTATGATTACATTCCCAATTAATTCTGTTTGTGTTTTCCTTTTTTAGCTACTAGACTGTAGATTTATAGTTTTTAACAAACTAGGAATTTTTTTCAGCTATTTTGTCTTCACACATTTTTTTCTATGCCCTGTGCTCTGTATTCTTTTGTAGTTTAGAATTTTAGGCTGTTGATTAGTGTCCCATGGGTCACTGATGCTTTTTATTTTTTTTCTGTTATGTTTCACTTTTCCATCCCCCCAATATAATGGCCTTCAGTTTCACAGATCTTTATTTCCGCAGCATATTATCTGATAGTGATCTTATCTGGTATATTTTCATTTCAGATATTTTATTTTTCAGTCCCATTTGAGTATCTTTTATATTTTTCATTTCCCCCCATTATGTTCATATGGAGTTAGTAAACAATGGCCTGAGGGCCAGCCATGTGTTTTTATAAATAAATCTTGCTGAGCACAGCCATGCCTGTTGCTTTATGGTCCGTGTATTCTGCTGCCACATCATATTAACAGAGTTGAAGGTTGTGACAGAGGCTGTGTGGACACAAAGTTGAAGCACTTGCAGTCTTGCCTACCCTGTAACAACTGTGTTTGTTGATTCACTCTTTGATAGTCTTGGTCTCATGGTACACATACATACTTGATGCTTTGATGTCCTTGCTGGTTAATTTCATCATTTCTGTCATTTGTTGTACTATTTTAACTACCTTTCACCTAATAATTTTCTTGCATTTGATCATTTTTTATTCAGTGAACACTGTGAATTTTACATTACTTAGTGAGATTTTTGCTGTATTTCTGTAAGAAGAGGATCAGAATTTTTTTGCAGCAGGCTGATGTGTCACTTCCAAGTTGGTCCGAAGGTTGTGGGTTATTGTTAAAGTGATGTGTCACTTCCAGGTTAGTTTGACCCCAAAGGTTCATTTTTCACCTCTTATATAGAAAAGTCTGTAACAGTCTTTCTTCCAGGTTAACTTGATCCTTTTTCTAAATTGGCATCTCTTGTGGAGTGTGTATTGCATGTTCAGCGAGGTTGGGCTGAAGAGAACTCACAAGATTCCTCACTGCATGTGAAGGCTCAGCTTGTTCCCATTGTTTATTTCTCAGAAGTCGTTCTTGTCTGAAAGTTGTTGAAGTTTCGCCTTGTTCATGCCCAGAGTGGCATCAAGCCTAAGACCTAACAGAGACCTATAGATAGTTCTAGAAATTTTTCTTCCCATAGCTCTCTCGTCTCTGCTATGCTTCCCTATCGCTGCCTTGACCTCTGTGACTGCTGGCTCCTGCATTCAGCAAAGTTCGGTTTCCCTTCCTGATCATAGTCTGGGAATTTCCTTCGGGTGACAGCTGGGGAAGGTGATGTTCCTTTCCTTTGTTTCCCGTCCCCAGGAACACAGTCTTGTATCTCCCATGTTTCTATCGGTGAAAATGACTGCTTATACTTTGGCCAGTTTTCTAGTTGTTTTTATGGGATTTAATTCCAGTCTTATTTGCATGGTACAGCAAAATTTCCCTGGCTTCAGTTTTGCTTGTTTTCACTCTTATTAGATATTTCTCTAAATTGAAAGCTATAGAGCGTGAGAGTGAGTTGGAGGATTAGGAATAGATGAGCTAAATGTGGTTAATACAAATCTAGTTATCTTAGAATTTATCATGCAAGGACTAACTTGTATTTCAAGTGTCCTGAACCGAGTCAAGGATGGAGATCTGTACATGATGTACCTGCTACCGAGGTGGAAATAGACACTCTTTCTCATTAATTGCTCTGTGACGCACTAAGATGCCTGTGTTGGTTATTTTTCTCTTGCTGCTGAGACAAAACACCTGAAACCCAGCATGAAGGCAGGAGAGCTTTACTTAGCTCGCGGTCTCACTGAGGTTCCAGCTCGTGGTCAGCTGGCTCCAGCACAGGGTGGCCTGGCTGAGGGGTAACCGTCCGTGGCAGCTGTGGCAGACACCAAAAGCGACAAGAGCAAAAGGGCAGAAAGGAGGCGGCTCCCCTCTTTTCCTCTCTTCTGTTGTGAGCAGGCTGCGCACCTCAACTGGGTGCAGCACTCACACCACCTCTGTGCCCTCCTTTGCACAGGCTGAGGGTGTTTACAAAGAACCCTGGCCCCCTGCTGAGTCTCTTAGGTAAACCTCTGGCCTTCCCAAATTGACACAATGGACAATATCCTAGAGAGCTAGGGGCAACCCGCTACCCCCCAGCGAGGAGCCTACTAAGTTACTGCTGGTCTTCTCAAGTTGACACAATGTATCAACCATTGCAAGGCCTGAGGTTATCCATGACCCCAGGAGGGCACTATGGCGTGAATCTAAACACCAGCTCAGGAGGTACCCACACTCCTGTGCCTGCAAACCTGGGACATGAGCTTCTGAGCCCTTCACACAGCTGGGGCAGCGGAGCCAGTCCAGCACAGCCTCCTCAGCAGCGACTCCACCACCTTCTTGCTCCTCCAGAAAAACAGAAGGAGGAAGCCCGGCTGTGTTTATCACAGCTGCGTCCTGCCCGGGCTGTCCTGGTTGTAAAACGGAGGATACATGTTAAAAATACTTTGATACAGCTCAGCAGCAACACATAATATAGTCATTAGCACCTTGTTTTCAAAAGTGTCCTCTGCCAATAATGAGACTAGAAAATGCTTCTCGCATAATGCAAATTTATTAGAGTTCGAATATAAATCTGTAAACACACTATGATCATTTTTATCATGTATAAACACATGCACATTTATAGAAGATGTATTTCATATTTTATATGTATAACGTGTGTGTGTGGAAGAAAATCTATTTAAAGATTAACAAAACAGCTCTGGGTGACTGGACTGCTGATATTTACTGTGAGGAATCAAACCCCATAATTTTTTCACGCTAAATGTATGAATGTCCTATTGTCAAGAAAAGGTATTTGTCGGATAAGAAAAGCAACATTGTACATTTTTTGAAAGAACAGTATTGCTTAAAATTAATGAAAGCACTGTTTCATTCTAAAAACAAAAGACAGGCTCGATGGAGTGCAGGGCCGGGTTCTGAATGCTGCAGCAGAATTCGCACCTGGATGGCTGGAAGTTTATCTGTTTCTCTTCCTTAGATAAGTATCAAGGTCATGGTTCAGGACACGCTCACTGGCACTGAGAAACTTGTTAGCGTGGCGTTCTCTACATTTGTGGCCAAACCAGTTGGAGAAGAAAAGGTAAATCTGTTATGTGAAAAGCTATTTCTTCATGTAAGCCAGGGGATAACCGAGTAACTGCATGAGAATTAATTCTTATCATGAGACGCCTGGTCTCAAAATTTGTTGTTCATCAGTATTCACTGTGAAGCTATCTTGTAGTTTACAACGTAAGCCTCAGGGGACCTAGGGTATGGGACACCCTTCTACGCATCACTGATGGGCTGCTGCAGGCCACACCCAGGCTGCAAGGTGTCCCCATTTACATTCCTGGGTAGGGTTGGGGTGCCTGGGACGGGGCCCTCCTTTACCCTGAGCATTATTCACGTATTTATTTGTCTTTTTGAGATGGGGCCTCACCATGCAGTCCAGTCAGGCCTTGAGCTCACTTTGCAGCCCAGATTGGTCTCAAACTCCCAATGATCCTCCTGCCTCAGCCTCCCAAGTGCCAGGATTACAGGCGTGCCCCACCATGCCCGACCCTGAGCATTATTTAACTGTGACAGTTGGTTTGGAATGTAAATGTCTCCCTCCAAAGAAGCTCCAGGTGTGTGCATGAGGTCCCTGGGTCCCTCTCTTCACTTTCTCCACAGCACTGGGGCCAGCTGACAATTCCTGTGTGGTCCCCACAGGCTGTGGGCACCAGCTGCTCCTCCCCTGGGCACACTGCAGAGGCAGGCTGGCCTCCTGAGCCTGGCTGTCAGGCGTCCTGGGTACCCTCCACCCCAGGCCCGGCATAAACGTGCTGTGGGGAAATCCCTGCTGTCCCAGTGCTGCTTTCCAAACCACAGTTCCCATCAGCGGCTCACAGTGCTGGAAGTGCAGCTTGCGGAGCCCTACCAGGATTCACAGGGGTAGCCAGGAAAGAGATCGCCCCTCCCAGGAAAGGCCCGATCAAAGTTCGAGCAACGGAAATGAACAGACCCTTCTCAGGAGAAGTGGACATGGCCAGGAAACACACGGAAACATTCAGCATCACTGGCCATCAGAGAAATGCAAACTAAAACGACACCGAGACCCGTCCCACCCAGAGGGACTGGCTGCGATCAAGAATCCGTACTTTGGCAGAGCATCCTGTGGACACTGCGTTCATGGGCAGCACGACATTGTCATAGGTCTCAGCAGACTTCCTGGGATCTCTCCAGATCTCTAAACTCTGGGGCAGGGGAGAATTACGGGGTGGAGGCAGAGTTCCCACAGTGAAAGCAAGGGGCAGGAGGACACGCGTGGCCGTCCCGCACCTTCGGGTGGAGGAGGAGGACCTCACACCGTCCCCGGCTTCAGACTTCTCACGCTGCAAGCCCAGTCCCTGCTGAGTGAGGAACTGTCGCGGTGGCCTTGCTGGGGAGTCAGCGCCTTTCAGTGTCACTGTAACTCAAATAGCCTCCTTGCAAAGCACCCTCCCAGACTAACGTCTTGCCCCGCTCGTAACATGCTTGTTCAGGAACTCTTCTGAGCAGATTGCAAAGCAATAGTATGAACCAACAGGGCCACTGGGTCTCTGTGCAAAGTAACTTTCCTGCAGGACACAATGGGCAATGATTAACAGGGCAGATCACTGCATGCAGAAAGGTTCCTGGGGTCCATTTGCCCCAGGCTTATGGCAGCTGGAGGAGAAAGAAGGCACAGGCCAACCTCAGAGAGGCTCCCCTGAGGCTGACACGGGCCAACGGGTCCTTTAGCAGTCCCACATGCAGATAGAGATGGCCAGGATTACCTGCAAGATGCCTTGGTTTCAGGACAACCAGAGTGCAAGTTCACCAGGCAGGCTTTTGTAGCTCACTGGTCGTGCAGCTGAAAGGGGATGATAGAGAGGAAAACCAAGGTAAGCTGTCAGTGTGAGCATTCCTGACCAGCCTAGGGTGAATCACTAGCTTGTCTCATGCTAGTCTGGGTCAAGGGTCGGGACCGGATCCAGGTGTCCTTCCGCACTGGCTCAGCCCACTGCCATCTGGGGCAAAGGCTGAACCTTTGGTATGGTGGCACCGGAGGTCTGGGTTTGCCGAGGTCACTTGGAGCCTTGGTTTGACACGTTCATCCTTCCAGTTGGTTTAGTAGATAATGTTTTTACCATGTGATGAAATCCCCAATTGGAAATGGCTCTTGTGCAAGGTGTTCTCTAGATCCTCTCTGTTCCTTTCCTTTGATGTCTTATTTTTGCAAAAGATAGGAAACATTTCTTGATAAAAATTCAGTGGGGTCACAGTCCATTTCTTCCTTCATCAGTCTTAAGAATTTCAAATTTTCTAGTTCTGTTGAAAAAATTTAAAATTAAGGAAAATAAACAGGGAAGCCTATGTTCAATCCCCAGCACCACAAAAAAAAAGAAAGAAGGAAAGAAAGAAAAAAGGAAAATGGAAATAAACAGGGATAACTGTTAAAGTACATTTTATTATATGAAAGCGTAAGTAATCCTATGCTGATTTTTAAACTTTAAAAATAGTTTAAGGAAACATTTAGGCAATGTATGTTCCATGAAAATACTCTTAAAAGCATGAGCTATAAAATCATGTAGTGTATAATTTGGTTTTTTTGAAATTCAACAAGGCAATGAAAATGGGGGGTAAAAAAGAAAACACAAGATGTACCATGCACAGGTACAAATTCCCTAGAATGACTGTGATCACTATGTATATCTAAAACATAGCAATAAAATAAAAAAACCCAGGCAGTGAGCGACCACTGTTTGTTTTTTTCTCTAGATTCAGCTAAAACCAGTCAGACTCCTGACCGAGCAAGACCGCGTGGAGCATGACCTGGCGTCCGAGAGAAGGAAAGTGCGATTGCAGCACGAAGACACCTATCAGAGCTTGATGGTGGAGAGCAGCAAGTTTGCAGGTCAGTACAGGCCTCTCTCGGGTGCCGGGGATGAGCAGGTGAGGGCGAATCTCACCTCGTCAGCCCTGTGGCTGGGAAGACAGGAGCTGGCCAGGCCGGTGCTCTCAGAGACCCGCGGCCTCCCGTGTCAGGGCAGGGCAGGGGACCCGGGCCCAGGCAGTTGGTGGCCCCTGTAAGTGAGCATGCACGACCGTGAAGGAAGCCTTCCGCGGTGGCAAAGAGGTTCTCCAAGGTTTGTGCTTTGAGGCACTGAACTGTTAGAGCCGCGGGGTGCTCAACGTCAGGGGCGCTGTTTCCCAGAATAATGGGAGACTCGGGGTCCTGGGTCCAGACTCTTCTGGGGGACGAGCCGGTTCTAGGGGAAGAGGATGGTACTTCCGGTACCTGAAGGGTGTTACTTATTTGCTGAGCACAGCTCACCGCTAAGCCGTCGTAAGGAAATGAAGCTTCTGTCGCTCTGTGACTGTGCTCAGAAGAGTGAGTCTTCTTGGTGCTGGTGGTTTCAGCAGGAAAAGATGCTTCAGATGTGTTTCTCGGAAGAAATGAAACAGCAGGCCTGTGAGGACACAGCCCAGGCAACTGCTCGTAAAAAGCAAAGCCCAGGCCGCAGCAGGCCCCCGTGGACCCTGCTGAAGTCCCACTGGGAAATCCCAGGACAGGCCTGAAATGACTGGGGGGGACCCGCAGCCTGGGCCAAACCCTAAGAGCTGCAACAGGCGGATCTCCGGATGGCAGCAGGGAGGGAGCACTGCCCTGCTTCCCCGAGGCTGTCCCCGCCTGCCTGCACCAGCGCGACTGCAAACCCTGCCCTCCCTGCTGAGACTGCTCGGCCTGCATTTAGAAGGAGAAAGCAGAAAGAGCCACTGGAAAACCAAAAAGACTTCTTTTCAGTTCACCTGGCCTGAAACAGATAGTCTCTGTTCCTCTGAGTAGACGCTAATTCTGCTGATCGTCGTTTCTTTTTGGAAATGTTCCTAACTTTCATGCCCCCAGTGGTGGAAGAGAACCGGAAGCCAGCTTCTCTCAGAGACGAGACCCCAGACCTGCACGGAGGGAAATGTGGGGTGTGCGGGTCTGAAAAAGGCCGGTCCCACTGGGTGGCACCTTCTGCAAGAAAGCAGTGGATCACCTGTGGGCGAGGCAGGCCTCTAGAATAGCAGGACCCCACCCCAGACACCCACAGTGGGAGTCTCCTTCCAGGTGCTGAGTGGGGAACCACCATTGTGACAATGGGGGAAAGGCTGACCTCAGACCCCAGGCTTTCAGAAGAAACGAGGAAAAAAGTGAGATGAGCTTTTTTTTTAAATTTAATTTTATTTTTTTTAAAAAGGGTAAAACTAAACAGAACAAAGCAGATCAGAACAAAACAATGTGACACATATTTCAAAGCAAGACAACAGGAGATCTACAGTGGCTACCATAATGTCTCTTGTTTTCTTTTAAATGGTTGTCTATGTCTTCACACACAAAAAATTGATACAAAACAAAATAGTATAAAACTGATCAGAACAGAATGATAAAGGCATTAGAGGTCTTCAAAACCAAACGATAGGAAAATCAACAATGACTGCCGTAATGTCTCTTGTTCTCTTCAAAATAGCTGCCCATACCTTCATGTATGTTGAAATTAAACAAAATAAAACAGACTAAAACCACTCTGAACAAAGAATAGAAGCATTATTGGATTTCACAGCATGATGATACAAAATCAGCAATGGATACCACAATGTTCTTTTTCTTCCAAATAGCTGTTCATTTCATCACACATAATAGAATCGATTCTCATAAGCTGTTTAGAAGTTCTGTGCATGTATAAGCCTCTACATGTATGCCTATCCTTTCTGCATTAGAGTGAAAAACAAAACAAAGCAGATTACTAGAAAAATAAGAAACAATATCCACCCCCCTAGGACATGGCACTGAGCCCCAGAGGCTCTGCTGGCCCCAGTTCACCACACCCAGCTTCCGCCTTTCAATTTAGGGAGCCAAGAGCCTGCAAGAGAGTTAGGACCATGCAAGGTGAGTCCCAAGTCCCCAAGGCTGGCTCAGGGAGAGTTGGAGACCTACACTCCTGGCAATTGAGTTTCTAGCGATCTCCCGGGAACACTGGACTGATCCCCGGAGGTTCCATGGGCCTCAGTGCACCACGCCCAGTGGCCTTCTTTCAGTTCAGGAGGCGGAGACCATGCAGAGGGACTCTCAGCCCAGTTGGGCTAGCCTGGGGAGAGCTTGAAATCAGCACTCCCAGTGGTTGAGTTCATATCCACCCCCCTAGGACACGGGACTGAGCCCCAGAGGTTCCGCCGGCCCCAGTTCACCACACTCAGCTTCTGCCTTTCAATTTAGGGAGCCAAGAACTTTGAGGGGGAGCCCAGACTGCTCCAGGAGCTGAGGGCACAGGAGGTGATTCACCACAAACCCAGAGGAAGCTTTGGAACACCGCTCAAAGCAAGGAAATATAGGAAAATGACAACAGGAAAGACCAAAAGGCAATCTCAAATCTCCAGCCCATCCCAAGAAAGCCTAGGAGCCATGTACATAGAAGAAAATAGAAGCCATACACCTGAAATGACTGAAATGATATCAGCTGAAATAAAGAAGCAACTAGGGGAAGCTATGGAGAAATTCAAATCAGAAATAATTGTCCAGGTAAAAGAAGAAATGATAAAAGTAGTGAAAGAAATAATGAACATATCTAGTGAAGATACAGATAAAAAATTAGAGGAACAAAGCAAACAGATAGAATCACTGAATGAACACTATAAGAAACAAACAGAATACATGAAACAGATTTAAAAAGATATTCAGGAAATCAAAAATTCTATTGAAAGCTGCCAAAACTGCTTCAATGAAAGTGAAGATAGAATTTCAGACCTCGAAGATAAGATCACAGCTAGTGAACAGGAAAGGAAAGATCTCTTAAAAATAACAAACAATCAGGAAATAATTCAACAGCTGCAAGATGATGCAAAGAAAAATAACATAAGATTAATGGGGATAAATGAAAAAGAAACAGACAGCCCAAACCATATCAAGAGGCTATTTACAGAAGTAATAGCTGAAAACTTCCCAAACATGAGAATGGAAACTGACATATGGATTAGTGAAGCATATAGAACTCCAAATAGCCATAACCAAAATAAAACTACACCCAGACATATAATAATCACCATCCCAGAAATCCACCATAAGAACACAATACTAAAAGCTGTTAGAGAGAAAAGACAGATCACCTATAAAGGAAAACCTGTTAGAATCACAGCAGACTTCTCAACATGAACAATGAAGTCAAGAAGAGCATGGAGTGAAGTATTTCAGATCCTAAAGGCAAACCACTTCCAACCCAGACTGACGTACCCTGCAAAACTGTCCTTCAAAATGGATTGAGAAATAAGGTACTTCCATGACAAACAACAGCTGAAGAACTTCATGAACACCAAACCAACCCTACAAAGAATATTGAAAGACATTCTAGATACACATCTAGTGTAGGATAAAACCCCCAAGCAAGGCAGACAATTAAACAGAATGGAAAGCTAAAGATACAACAACAGAAAGATAACATGTCAACAGTAATCCAATATACAACAGTTTTAACCATTAATGTAAATGGCCTCAACTCACCAATCAAAAGAAACAGACTGGCAGAATGGATCAACAAACAACATCCAACCATATGCTGTCTACAAGAAACCCATCTAACCCAAAAGGAAACCCATAGACTGAAAGTCAAAGGATGGAAAACAATACTTCATGCAATAGGAAACCAAAAAAAAGGGGGAATAGCTATCCTGTTTGCACACAATGTAAATTTCAAACCAAGAATGATCCAAAGAGATAAAGAAGGTCACTACATACTAGTTAGGGGAAAACTTCAAGAGGAAGAGATAACAATCTTAAATATATATGCACCAAATTCCAGAGCACCCAACTATACAAAGCAAGTATTAACACAAATGAAAAATCAAATAAGCAATAACACAATTATAACAGGAGACATTAACACACCATTGACACAAGGGAAATATCAACTAGACAGAAAATCAGCAAAGAAATAACAGAAATGAATCACACCTGTGAACAAATGGACTTGATAGATGTATATAGAGTTTTCCATCCAACAACATCAGAATACACCTTCTTCTCAGCAGTACATGGGACATTCTCTAAAATAGACCATATACTAGCTCACAGAATATATTTAAGTAAGTGCAAAGGAATTGAAATTATCCCGTGCATGTTATCGGATCATAGTGCCATGAAACTAGAAATTAACAATAAAAGCAACTGTAAAAACCTCACAAACACATGGAAACTGAGTAATACACTCTTGAGCAATCAGTAGGTCACAAAGTAAGTTAAAGAAGAAATTAAACAATATCTACAAGCAAACAAAAATACAAACACAACTTACTGGAATTTGTGGGATGCAATGAAAGCAGTCCTTAGAGGAAAATTTATCGCACTGAGTTCCCACATCAGGAAGACAGAATGAACACAAATAAACAACCTGATGCTATAACTCAAAAATCTAGAAAAAGAAGAGTAAGCCAAGCCCAAAGCCAAAAGAAGGGAGGAAATTATACAGATCAGAGCAGAAATTAATGCAATAGAAACTAAGAAAACAATACAAAGAATCAATGAATCAAAGAGATGGTTCTTTGAAAGAATAAATAAAATTGATAATCCCCTGGCCAACTTTATTTAAAAAAGGAAAGAAAAAACTCAAATTCATGCAATAAGGAATGAAAAAGGTGAAATTACTACAGACTCTGTGGAAATACAGAAAATCATCACCTATTTCGAAAACCTCTACTCTCATAGGTTCAATAACACAGAAGAAATACAGATTCCTAGATACATATGAACTACCAAAGCTGGATCAGGAAGATGTAAAACTGCTGGATAACCCAATTTCTATTAATGAAATTGAAAATGTAATTAAGTCCTTGCCAACAAAGAAGAGCCCAGGCCCAGATGGATTCACTGTGGAATTCTACAAGAAATATAAAGAAGACTTAATTCCAACACTCCTCAAACTCTTCAATGAAATTGAGAGGGAAGCAATTCTTCCTAAGTCATTCCTGGAAGCAAATATTACTCTAGTACCAAAACCTGAGAAAGACCCAACTAAAAAAAGAGAACTACAGGCCAATCTCCCTAATGAACATAGATGCAAAAGTTCTCAATAAAATATTGGCAAACAGGCTGCAGCAAATCATCAAGAAGATTATACACCATGACCAAGTAGGATTCATCCCAGGAATGCAGGGATGGTTCAACATAGGCAAAACAAAGATGTAATCCACCATATCAATAGAGCCAAAAGCAAGAACCACATGATCATCTCTATAGATGCAGAAAAAGCTTTTGATAAAGTCCAACACTCATTCATGATAAGAACCTTACAGAGAATTGGAATAGATGGTCTTTACCTCAATATGATAAAGGCCATCTATGACAAACCAACAGCTAGCATCATATTAAATGGCCAAAAACTGAAAGCCTTTACCTTAAAATCAGGTACAAGATAAGGATGTCCCCTATCACCGCTCCTATTCAACATAGTACTGGAAATACTAGCCAGAGCAATTAGACAAGAGAGAGAAATAAAAGGAGTAAAGATAGGAAAAGAGGAAGTTAAATTATCATTATTTGCAGATGACATGATACTTTACATAGAAGACCCCCAGAACTCCATTGAAAGACTCCTAGATGTAATAAATAAATTCAGCTACGTAGCTGGATACAAAGTCAATACTCAAAAATCAATAGCATTCCTATACCCTAACAACAAATATACTGAGAGAGAAGTAAGAGAAGCCACACCCTTCACACTAGCATCCAAAAAATGAAATACTTAGGAATTAATCTCACGAAAGAAGTAAAAGAGCTATACAGGAAAAATTATAATACCCTGGAAAAGGAAATAGAAGAGGACCTCAGAAAATGGAAAGACATCCCTTGTTCATGGATAGGAAGAACAAACATTGTGAAAATGGCCATTCTCTCAAAATTATTATACAGATTCAATGCAATCCCAATCAAAATACCACTAACATACCTCATAGATCTAGAGAAATCACTCCTAAAATTCATCTGGAACAAGAAGAGACCTAGAAGAGCAAAGGCAATTCTAAGTAGCAAAGGCAAAGCAGGAGGCATCACAATCCCTGACTTGAAATTTTACTACAAAGCTACTGGAATAAAATCAACATGGTACTAGAATAAAAACAGATCTGAAGATCAATGGAATAGATTGGAGGATACAACCACAACTACAAACACACTCAACCATCTTATCTTTAATAAAGGGGCCAAACATGCTTGCTGGAAAAACGACAGTCTCTTGAACAAATGGTGCTGGAAAAATTGGCTATTCATATGCAGAAGACTAAAACTAGACCCATGCCTATCACCATGTACTAAACTAAAATCTAAATGGATCAAAGATCTAATATTAAAACAGAGGAGAGGTGCAAAGATGGTGGACCGGTCGGTAGCAGGAGAGGGACCCTCTCTGAAAGAGACAGCTCAAATGCCAGAATAAAACAACCTGGAGAGACCCAAACAGAGAGAGATGGACTCTCACAACCCACGAAGAAACTATAGTGCAAAAAAACCACTTAGACATGAGGTCCTGGGGCTACTATTAGTGAAGTTAAGATCAGCGAACACGGCGCCCTCCTCGGGCCACCTGAATTCCTGCCCAACCTGAACAAGCGATCCGAGCCGAAGTGACTGGCTTGAGCCGCCGGAGCATGGAGCTGAACAGCCCTTCGTATGGCTTGCCCAGACCCGGCCCTGCACATGACCCACCCAGAGGCACCATGAATTTGCATCGCAACCGCACTGAAGTTGGAGGTCGGGGAGCCCAGCAGTTCTCGGGGACCGGCATCAACAGGCGGTGAGTGATGGGAATAAGTCCCTGCCACGGGAAAGGGGAAACCGACTGGACGACATGTTGGATTTGGGCAGGAGAGCCCTAACTCCATAGGGAAGTGGCTTCAGTTGGTTGCTCCCCTCGCCGGCGGATGGTGGAATCTGCATGGACTAGACTGCACCCTTGGCGGGGACCCAGTGAGTCACTAAAAATTAATTCCCTGAGATCGGTGCACACTGACGCAGTGAAGGCCTGCAAAGGTTGGCCCAGAGGGGAGGAGCCAGCACACACTGCCTGCGGGTGAACTCTAATCTCTGATAACCTATTGAAAAGGGCTAAAGCTCCTAGCCTGCACCCTCTAGAGGAGCCTTAACCAACAAGAAAAAGGTCTGGGAATTACACTGTACACTTGTATGGAAGGAACCAAAAACATGTTTTGTTTTGTTTTGTTTTTTCTCTTTAAATAAAATTTAAAAAAAAAACAAAAAAATATTAAAACAGAAACACTAAATCTGTTGGAAGACAAAGTAGGTAAAAACCTTGAAAATATAGGAAGAGGTAGAGAATTCATGAACAAGAATCAAACCACGTGGGAAATGCTTCCCAGAATCAATAACTGGGACCACATATTACTAAAGAGTTTCTGCATGTCAAAAGAGATTTCCAGCAGAGTGAAAAGAAAACCCACAAATTGGGAAAAAATCTTAATGGACTGTCCCTCAGACAAAGGACTTCTGTCTAGAACTCATAAAGAATTTTAAAAAATCAGACCCTTGAAATTCAAAGACCCAATCCAAAAATGGGCTTCTGAAATGAATACACAGTTCTCAGACAAAGAACTACGAATGGCAAATAAATACATGAAAAAATGTTCATCATCATTAGTCATGAGACAAATGCAAATTAAAACCACACTGAGATTCCATCTCACTCCAGAAAGAATGGCCAGGATAAAAAAAAACTACCAGCAACAAATGCTAGAGAGGCTGTGGGGAAAAAGGAACTCTTCTACACTGTTGGTGGGAGTGTAGACTGGTGCAACCATTGTGGAGGTCAGTCTGGAGATTCCTCAAAAAGCTGGGTTTGGAAGTCCCATTTGACCCAGCTATTCCACTTCTAAGCATATTCCCAGAGGAACTGAAAACATCATACCACAGTGATATATGTGCACCCATGTTTCTAGCAGCACAATTTGTAATAGCCAGATCCTGGAAACAACCTAAGTGCCCATCAACTGAGAAATGGATAAAAAAAGTTGTGGTACTTTTATACAATGGAGTACTACTCAGCTATAAAGAATGATCACATTGAGATATTTATAAATAAATGGACACAACTTGAGACCATACTCATAAGCAAAATAAACCAAACTCAAATGTGTAAATACTGTATAGTCTTCCTAATATGAGTGTTGGTAAGAGTATATAAGATTTTATGGTAGTCATGACTCCCCATTTCATTGCTTTGAAGACTTTCAATGTTTTCATTCATCAGTTGGAATGGTTTTATTCTGTTTTGTTTGACTTTATTATGTGTGATGATATGAACAGCTGTTTTGAAGAAAACAAAACATGATGGCAGCCATTGCTGATTTAATATCGTCTTGCTCTGAAGTCCTACCATGCTTCTATTCTTCTATTACCATCGGTTCTATCATGTTGTGTCTTATTGGGATTTTAATATATGTGATAGTATAAACAAACTTTTTTATTGAAAAGGAGATATTATAGTAGCCATTGATCATTCTCTGTTATTCGGTTCAGAATGCCCTGTAATTCTTTCATTCTTTTGAATGGTTTTATACTATTTTGTTATGTTTTATATTATTATATTTGAAACTATGCTCAATTATAGTGGAGAAAGAGATATTATGGTAGCTACTGTTAATGTCCGGTTGTCTTATTGTAAAGTGCTGTGTTGCTTATGTTGTTCTGTTCTGATTTGCTTTTTTTTTTCAGTTTTTTTAAAATAATTTTATTTAAGGAGAAAAAATCAAAACAAAATAAAACAGAATAAAGGGTAGCGACAATACAGTATTCCAAGGAAAAAAGGAAAAGTACAACAACAATAAAACCTGAGAAATTGTTACTTGACTAATTACATACTGACTTCTTGAAAATAGTTGTTCAAATTACAAAGTTAAAACATGTAAAGTGGACATTCAAACAGTGAGACTGTTAACAGTTCTACTCCACGATTTGACAAAAACAGCAATATGGTTATCTATCTTACCCACTCAAATATACATGCAATTATATCAATAGGGTAAAATTAAACACAAGAAAACAAAGCAAAGTGGATCACAAGAAAGCAATGTAAGACATGAATTTCAAAGCTAGACAATTGGAGATATTCACTCTCTGTCATATTGACTCTTGTTTTCTTCCAAATAGTTGTCCATATCGTCACATATAGGGAATTCACATGAAACAACCTAGTATGGAATCGATCTGAGCAGGACAAGGAGGGCATTACAGGTCTTCAAGACCAGACATTAGGGAAGCCGTGAATGGCTGTCATAATGTCTCGCATTCTCCTCAAAACAGCTGTCCATACCTTCATGTGTGTTGAACTTAGACAAGGCAAAGCAAGCTAAGATCACTTTGAACAAAAAGTGATAGTTTTGCTGGACTTCACATCATGACA
>PVJX010018966.1:0-35622 GCA_004027295.1 Dolichotis patagonum
GGCCTGCCGGGTGTCTGGTACGAGTTCGCGTTCTCTAAAATCCAAGAATGAATTTAGGACCAAGGCGGTAAAGAGCAGAATATACCTACTGAGAGAAAGAAAGCTTCTGAGACAGAGGGCCCCGAGAGGACTGCCAGGGACTCTGTCTTTTCCAGGGACTTTTATGGAGTAAAACCACGAGGAGAGATGGGTCCAAGGTGGGAAAAGTGAGAACCCGCAAGGTGGGCTCGAGGTGGGACAGGGCTGTGATCAATTAATGACATTAACTGCTCAAGTAAAACTGATTAAATCGGGGACAGATAGGGAAGCGAGGTACATAGCAATCGGGCATGCTTAGAGCAGCGACTCTTCCCGTAGGGACTGGGATGGCGACTCCTGGCTTCCTCAGGGTGACAGACCTATCGGACGTCACCCCTTGGGATGTGGGGGTATTTGCTGGATCCTTGTCCTGAGATCTGGCCCACAGCAGGAGGTGCCTCCTCCTCGAAGGTCACCAGACATGTGGTCCTCTGTGCCAGCTTCCTCTAGGGGCCCTTCTGACTGCCTGCACTCTTTCTAACTAACTCAGCTGCCCGGGACAGTACCGTCTGGGGGCCTGTATCACTTGCCCCCAGGCCTGGCGGCACACATTCTAGGAGGACTCCAGGAGGCTGAGGCGGGAGTGTCACCAGTTCACAGGCAGCCTGCTGGGTAGGCCACACAAGAAACCACCAGGGCAGAGGCTGCCAGACCCCAGACCATGCAGTGTGGACCTGCCTGCGACTCAGGGCAAGCCCAGAGCCTTCGTGTGTGTGTGTGTGTGTGTGTGTGTGTGTGTGTGTGTGTTTTCTTGAGGATAGAACCCCAGCCCTTTTTAAATATTTGAGGCAGGATCTCACTAGCTCATCCAGGCTGGCCTGGAACTAGAGATCCTCCTGCCTCAGCTTCCCTAGCAGCTGGGATGACAGACTGTGCAGTCTAAGCACTCTGCTGTTACAATCTCTGTCTCACAAAGGGAGCTAAGTCCCAGCAGGGGCTCAAGGACTCGGGTCCCTGGAGGAGGCCAGGACTGTCACAGGAATGCCAAGCCTGTGACCCACTTACCGTAACAAAACACGCTGTTCCGCTGCTCCCCAGGGCAAGGCCTTGGAGGGGGCGGGAGCTGCTGGTAAGTGAACCTGAGCTTCTCGGGTTCTCTCGACACCGAGCTCTAGCCCGGGGGACACTGCTGCCAGGAGAGGCCAGGAGAGGCCGGGAGAGGCCGGGAGAGGCCGGGAGAGGCCGGGAGGGGACGGGCTGGGTTTAGGAGCTGGGGGCTAGGCTGCCCCTCCCCCAGGCCCTGTGGACCTACACACCGCCCACCCACAGCCCTGCTCGGCAGGGCGGGAGGACAGCGCGGGCTGTCTGGCTCTGCTCCTGTCGTGTCCCCTTGGCGTCCCCACAGGCCAGGACTCCGGGCGTGGGGATGGGGACCTGGGAGCCCTGGGCAGCAGGGTCCCACCCGGTCCCTGGGTCCCACCTGGCCCTAGCCTCACTCTGTGGGGTCCTCCAGGTCCCCCATGCCTCCGAGGACCCAGCCTGGCCGCCACCAAACAAAGCATCTGGTGCGGACGTGGCGGCGGGAAGGCGCCGTGAGGTCCTCAGGTCCCCCCACCCAGCACAGGGTCTGGACCCCGTGCCCTGCAGCCCCTGCCCCTCTGGGGGTCCTCAGTGTCGCCTGCTCGGGGTCCTTGCCCCTCTGCGCCCCCAGGTCCCGCAGCCTCACCTGAGTCCATGGCGCTCGGCCCTGTCCCCCAGCTCAGGTGGCCCTGTGTGGCTGCCCGGTTAATAATTCACCCGTTTGCCAACAGCCGCGGCCACAGGGCGGGTCCCTGGCGCGGTGGGACCCTGCGCACCTGTGGGCACCCAGGAACACAACAGCGCCACTGGGGCCCTTGGGACAGATCTGGGGCGCAGGGGGAGTGGCAATGCTTTGGCAGGGAGTGGCTGTGTGTGTGTGACAGGCAAGAGGGGCCCCTGCAGCCAGAGCTCCACCTTTATGGCTGCGCCCACCCCGGGAAGCTGGAGATGGTCGTTCTGCTGGGAAATTCCCTAGGCCTTAAAGTACCATGCGTGCTGGGCCCTGGGCGCCGACCTGCAACTCCAGCTCCTGGGAGGCTGAGGCAGGAAGGCTGCCTCATGTTCACGGCCTGCTGGGACCACAGAGTGAGGCCATGTCTTTAGAAAAACACAATAAATAAATAAGTAAATAAATAAGGTGCATGGGCCAGGCAGGTGACGTACATCTATAATCCCATCGGGGGACCTGGGGAGACTGAGGCAGGAAGGTTGCCAGGAATTGGAGGCCCGCCTGGACTACCTAGCAAGACCCCCCCAAAAGCAAACAAACACAATGAATGTTGTCATTATGCATACCTAGAATATACCAATAAATGTAATTGATTTTTAAAAAAGCAAGCAGAGGCTTGCACAAGTGCCTGCCCCGCAAGCGTGAGGTCGTGAGTTCAATCCCTGGTACCAAAACAAAAAACAAACAAAGCCCCCAATCAAGTCAGTCAATCAAACAGGTGCATGGACTTCCCCAAGGGACCTTGTACCAAGGGAGCAGCTCAGAAGCAGGCCCCATGGGGCACCGGAAGTGCCAGGGAAACACATGACATGGTCCCTCACAGTACAGGAGGCCCAGGGGGAGGGTGGGATGTCACTGGTGTCCCCAGACAGCGACAGGACATGAAGCCTGCAGCCTTGAGGGCAGAATCGGGATGCAGAGATGAGAAGGGGGAACCTGCTGTGGCTCCTGGGGTTCCAAGGACACCGACCCACATAGCTAGGCCAGGGTGGGGGAGTCTCTCCTGGCAGCGGTGCCCAGTGGGGCGCAGACGGAACTGCTCCTCATAGTCCAGAAACCCTGTGCTATTTTTTATTTTGTTTTGTTTTTGAAGCAGGGTCTGGACACATAGTCCAGGCTGGCCTTGAACTCCTCGTGGAGGTCTTCCTGCCTCAGCCTCCCAGGTGGTAGGATGACAGACTTGCACCATCACATTTGGCTCAGAAATCCCTATACCAGAAACTGACATTAAAAATAAAAATAGGGAAGCAGGCATGGTGGTACATGTTTGTAACCCCAGGTACTCAGGAAGCTGAGGCAGGAGGATTGTGGGGAGTTTGAGGCCAGCCTGGATTATATAATGAGTTCAAGGCCAGCCTGGGCTACATAATGAGACCTTCTCTCAAAAAGCAAAACAAAGTAAAAGGAATATAGGAAATCACCTGGGCGTGGTGTCACGTGGCTGTAATTCCTGCTCTCTGGGAGGCTGAGGCAGGAGGTTCCTAGTTTTATACTCACCCTGGGCAACTTAGTGATTTACCAGACCAGATCTCAAAATCAAAAATAATAAAGAAAGGGCTGGAGCCCAGTGTGAAGGCCCTGGGTTCAATCCCCAGTACTGCAAGAAAAAAAAAGAAACGGGAAATAGGAAGACAGTAATATACCTCGCCTGTGGCGAACAGGTGGGGACAGGCGGGTAAGAGCCCCAGCCCCGGGCTGGAGATTTAGCTCAGTGGCTAAAGAGCGCACCTGGTAAGTGCAAGATCGTGAGTTTGATCTCCAGTACCAAAAAAAAAAAGAACCCCAGATCCCCTGGGCAAGGTGGGGGGCACCTCAAGGCACAGACCTTTCTTTGGAACCCAGGAAAGTGGCAGAGTGATCCCCGCACTGGCCAGCGCCTCAGCAGGGTGACATTTGAACCCCATGCCACTTCTGGCCCACTGTGGGTCCTTCCAGCACAGGGATGGCGTGGGGACACACTGGGGTTCCAACTGCCCTACCCCATGCTGGGGAGAGCACTTTGGAGGTAACCGGAGATGCCAGTGTCAGCATGGGCCCCTGCAGGCCCGGATGTCTGGGTGCTGGGCGGCATCCTGCCCTTGGGGATGCTTTGGGGACAGGTGATCAGAGCCGCTCCACTTGCCCGGGGCTGGGGCATCTCCGCCCACTGCCTTCTGGGCACTCACTGCCCGCTGAGCCCAGCCTCCTCTGATGGCACCACCCACCCTGACCGGAGGACAGGCGGGGACTGGGGGCCATGCCGGCTCCAGAGAGGTGTGCTGAAAACCTGGACTGTCCAGAAAGTGAGGACTGCTGTGGGAGGCAGGCCCAGACTGTAACCTTGAGAGCATATAGGAGTTGGAGTGCCGACAGGAGCAGGAGTTGGGGTGCCCCAGGAGGCACAGGGCCCCAGAGCTCGGCGGGTGGCAGAGGCCAATACAGATGGGACCCTCCTGCCTCGTCCTCCTGGCCAACGGCCTCCTGCCCCTCCAGGCCTGGTTCCTCCGGGCCCCGCCCCTGCCTGCCGCCTGGCCCCGCCCTACCCGGCCCGCCCCCTGCCTTCAGGCCCCGCCCCGCTCCAGGTCCGTTACCTCCAGGCCCCGCCTCCCGCCGCGCGCAGCCCTGTGACGCATGCGCCTTGAGCCCCGGAAGCGGCCCGCGCCCCGACCCCGGCGGCCTGGGTGGGCGGCGCGGCGGTCGGGGCCGCGGGTCCGACATGGCTTCAGCGGGAGGCGGCGACTGTGAGGCCCCCGCGCCGGAGCCCGAGCGTCCCCACCCGCGGCCCTTCCTGATCGGGGTGAGCGGCGGCACCGCGAGCGGGAAGGTAAGGGGCCGCTCCGGGCCTGGCGCCTGCGCCTTGGCGCGCCGCTGTGCTGGTGGGGTCCGGTCGGTGCGAGGGCGGCCGGCGCAGGGGGCGCGGGTCGGGGTAGGGGTGCAGGGCCGGGGCGAGGCTGGGCTGCGGGGGGCCAGGCCCGGCGGGAGCGCGAGCAGGCGGCCTTCCTGGAGTCCCCGTCCTCGCCCTTCGACCCCGCCGGTCCTGGTCCTCCCGTGGCACCTGTGGCTGCGGGCAGGCGCCCGGGGTCGCGGCGGCAGCTGCAGGACCCCGACCTGGCGCGGCGGGCGGCGTCTGTCCCCAGACCACCGTGTGTGAGAAGATCATGGAGCTGCTGGGCCAGAACGAAGTGGACCACCGGCAGCGCAAGCTGGTTATCCTGAGCCAGGACCGTTTCTACAAAGTGCTGACCGCCGAGCAGAAGGCCAAGGCGCTGAAGGGCCAGTACAACTTCGACCACCCAGGTGCGGGCAGAGGGCGCGGGAGCCCCGCGGGGACGCAGAGGGGCGGGGCTGGGTGGGAGCAGTGGGGCCCCTCATCCCTGCCCTCTCCCCACCCGGGCAATGCACTGCCTGAGCGCACCAGGTTGCGCCCTGCTGTGAGCTGCAGGGCTGCAGGGGACGTCCCTGGTCCCTGTCACTCCCAAATGCTGACCCTGAGGCCAGGCAGTTGTTCCCTCCTGTCCTGGCACAGGGGCAGCTGGGTTGTCGCCTTCTGCTCCATCTCCGCAGATGCTTTTGATAACGATTTGATGCACAGGACCCTGAAAAACATCGTGGAGGGCAAAACCGTCGAGGTCCCAACCTACGATTTTGTGACTCACTCCAGGTAAGCGAGCGGTCACAGCAGGCCCTGCAGCAGGTGGTTTTGTGGACCGTCCCCTCCACTATCCCCACCTGGTGTGGGCACCCGGGGACCAGAATCTCGCCCGCAGGTTGCCGGAGACCACCGTGGTGTACCCTGCAGACGTGGTGCTGTTCGAGGGTATCCTGGTGTTCTACAGCCAGGACATCCGGGACATGTTCCACCTGCGCCTCTTCGTGGACACGGACTCTGACGTCCGGCTGTCGCGCAGGGGTGAGGCGACGGTTTTGGGCCAGGTGGCCTGGCGGGGCTGGCCACCAGCCTTCAGAGGGCTGAGCGTGTCCTGTCACTGCTGCAGTTCTGCGGGACGTGCACCGCGGGCGGGACCTGGAGCAGATCCTGACCCAGTACACCACCTTCGTGAAGCCGGCCTTCGAGGAGTTCTGCCTGCCGGTACTGCCCGTGGCTGCGGGCTCCCTCTCGACACACAGCGCCCACCCCGTGCACACCGAGTCCCGCGTGCATGTTGCTTGTCACTGTGCCTGAGCCCCTAGGAGTCCTCAGCTGCCCCCCCAGTGAGGCCAGCTCGTGTCCACCCTGCCTGGGGCCTTAGTCTTGTCACCTGCATGTTTTGCTTATTCTCCTAGGCAGGGACTTCTGTGTGCTCTCTGCTGACGGCCGCTGTCCAGCGGGCAGTCAGCAGCTCCGCCAGGGCCAGGGTCCCCGGGCTGCTGTGGGCCCATGCAGGCTTCCCGGCTGGCTCGTGGATAGAGGAATTCACTGGCTCTTCTTTCAGAGTTAGAGCTGGGGCTTGTGGCACTACTCAAATTGCAGTGATTGTTTTTTTTTGTTTTGTTTTGTTTTGTTTTGTTTTGTTTTTTGTACTGGGGCTTGAACTCATGACCTCGTGCTTGCCAGGCAGGAGCTTAAGCCACTAAGCTAAATCCCCAGCCCTTGTTTTGTTTTTTGAGAAAGGGTCTCACTATGCAGTTCAGGCTGGCCCTGAGCTCACTTTGTAGCCCAGGCTGGTCTCAAGCTTGCAACAATTCTCCTGCCTCAGCCTCCCGAGTGCTGGGGTTACAGGTGTGCACCACCACACTTGACTCAAATAGTGTTTTATTTCTATATTTTATTTTACTTTTTGAGATAGGGTCTTACTATCTTGCCTCTTAAGAATATAGCACAGAGGAATTGGAACTAGGATTCCTGCTTTTAAAAAGTAGAAGAAAAGAGTTCTGCCTATTGCTATTCAAAGGAGACTTTTTTCGCATTCATGTTCTCTGTAAACTAATTTGAAAAGCACACTGGCTGTTCGGTATTTGCCGAAGGACGCTGACAGGGGAGGTTTGCAGGCAGAGCCCGGTGCCGGCTCTGACCCAGTGATCCCCACGCCCGCCCCAGCCTCCCTCACCCCTGGGGTGCTGGTGGTGAAGCCCAGCTCACCTGGCCCCAAAGCAGCCAGCGCCCACCCACACCCTACCCCTCTGCCCCTGGCCCCCTCCGTCCTGGCCCCGGCTGCCTCGTGTCAGCCCCCTTGAGTGTGATGCCACCTTTGTGCCTGATTCGTGTAGATACTTGTCCCTGTGTGTGCCAAGCTCCCTCGGCCCAAGTTCTGAGGCGCAGGGCAGCAGACACTTGGCAGGTCCGTGCCTGGGGGCGCTTGTCTTCCGGCTGGGTGCCCGCTTGGTGGCCCTGACATTGTCTGCTAGTGGCAGGTGTGAGGCTGTGGCACAGCCCCGTCCTGCCTGCTTCTCCGGGCCTTGGCGGGAGGGGTGGCCAGGGCACGGTGTGGAGAGGCACACACTGAACCTGGCCGGACCAACTCGTGATGGGCACAAAGGACTGCCCCCCACGGGGGTGCCTAGGAAGGACGGGAGGAGCACGGCGGGGACACTTGGGGCAGTTTCCCTAGCCCCATTGCCTTGGGTCACTATCTTGCACGCAGGCTGACAACTGCCCAAGTCCCTGTCCCCCACCTGCAGGTGATACCGGTGTCTCAATTCACGTGGCTCTGGGCCCCCTTAGGGTCTCCAGAGAGGACGGAGGCTCATGAGAACCGCTTTTGTGTCTTGCAGACCAAGAAATACGCTGATGTGATCATCCCTCGCGGGGTTGACAACATGGGTAAGGGACTGTCCACTCCTGTCCCCTCTCCATCTCAGAGCAAAGACCACTGCAACCCTCTGGGGGATGGCGTGGTGTTCATCCAGGGAACGGGTTCAGTATATACTTTAAGAACATACTCACAGCTGGGTGTGCTGCCGTACACCCAGAATCCCAGCAATGTGGGAGGCTGAGGCAGGAGGATTGTGAGTTCCAGGCCAGCCTGGGCCACTTAGTGAGGCCATGTCTCAGAGTGGAAATTCAGGGGCTGGGGATGTAGCTCAGCAGTAGAACGCTTGCGTAGCACGCACAGCGCCCTGAGCTCGAGCCCCAGTGCCACCAAAACAAAGGAACGAAAACGTAAGAGGCTGGGGGTGTAGCTGAGTATTTGCTCAGCTCAGCTTGTGTGCTGCCCGCCCCCCAAGGCAGACGGTTTAGAGTTGTTGGCCAGCGCAGGCCACCTTAGCAGAGAGCCTTGTAACCAGGCTGGGTGGACGTGCACCCAGGTAGAGACTGGGCCGTGCACGTCCTGTGATGCGCCGGGGACCCCTGCCGAGCCCCCCACGGTGGGGGAGGTGTGCTGGGCTGGGGCTGACCACTGAGGGCCGCCTGCCTGTCCCCCCGCAGTCGCCATCAACCTGATAGTACAGCACATCCAAGACATTCTTAATGGCGACCTCTGCAAGCGCCACCGAGGCGGCGCCAACGGGCGCAACCATAAACGGACCTTTCCCGAGCCAGGGGGCCATCCCGGGGTGCTGGCTTCTGGCAAACGCTCACACCTAGAGTCCAGCAGCAGACCGCACTGAATGCCTGCAGGGACTGGGCCTGGGGCTGCTCCTGGTGGCCCTGGGACCAGGTGTCCTCGTGAGGAGGATGCAGTCTGGGTCTCAAGGTGGCTTCCTGCTTCCTCCGGGGAGGAGGCGGGTGTCCCTGGGTCTCCGGGTCCCTGGGTGCAGGGGAAGCCCGGGCGCCTGCTTCCGGAAGGAGCACGCCCCGCACTTGGGGAGCGCTGAAGCGGCCAACTCACGGCGAGGTGGGGTTCCCAGGCCACCTGCGCCTCTGCAGGTGACCAGGACACGCTGAGCTGCACCGAGCTTCCTGGTGCTTCCGCTGCCCTGCAGCACAAGGCAAGCTGCGACCCGGGAGCCTCCTTCCCCGGCGGGCACCGGCCACAGTCCAGGACCCCGGGAGGCAGGGGAGAGGCCATGCTTGGTGAGCCGGCCCCAGCCCAGGGGCCTGTGGAGGTTCCCGCCCAGCAGCCTCACTGTGGCCCCTGCCTGCACCGGGCAAGTCTGCCGTCCCTCCCCCGTGGTGGCCCTGCTGGAAGTGCCGTTTGCCACCGGCACTGCTGTGGCCGACACAGGTGGCTCCCCACCACGGTTACAGCCGCGCACCCTGAATTGGTGGCACGTGGAGTCTGTGTCTCAATCAATAAACAGCTCCAGATGGCAAAGCCAGCTTGTCCCTTGTTATTTTATTTACATTTTTAAAAGGCTGAGACAGGGTGACGCAGCCGGACCCCAGCGGCTGCAGGTGAAGGGGTCACGTGCCTCGGTAAAACCCCACGGGGAGACTTTGGAAATGACGGTGTCAGGCACCTGTAAGGACGGGCCTGCTGGACCCACTGAGGCCTGCTCAGGCAGCCGGGGGCCGGAGGACTTGGCCTGCAGCTGAGGGAGGCCCGGGCTCCTACGCCCCCAGCCTCTGTGTCAGTCCCCACGCCGGCTGGAAGCCGAGGGGAGAGGCCGCAGCTGCCGTGTGGGGGAAGTGGACTCGGCCACGAGGCACTGTGAGCGACCTATTGGAGAACGAGGCCCAGGCACATCCCCGGGTCGCGCCTGGGCAGGGGTCCCCGCGCTTGGAAGGGACACGGGCTTCCAAGGGGCCGGCAGCTGGCCCTGGTCCCCCGCTGGGCCTCGTCCTAGGGTTTTCGGATCAGGATGTCCCAGCTGTCTCTCCAGTGCAGGGCCAGGAGTTCTCCTGAGGACAGCGACCGGTCCCCGTAGGTGAGCGGGCGCAGCATGTTGGACACGTGGCAGGCCGTAGAATACCAGGCGACCACCAGGGCACTGAAGACGCTGCGCTGCAGCTGGGTCCTGCGGGCAGCGGTGCCAAGGCTCCAGCGCCGGCCCAGCCCTGCCCTGCCTCCTGCAGCCCCTGCCCCTGCACGGTGCCGAGGCCACCCGGGCCCAGGCCAAGCCCCCAGCCCAAAGCACCCTGGGGGGGCCCTTCCTGCCGCCCGGCCTCCCGCCCCGTCCGGGCCGCACCGGCACAGGTGGTCCCAGGCGTGCTGCAGGACGAGCGGCAGCAGCAGCAGCTGGAAGGCCAGCGCAGGCAGGTAGTGGTAGAGGAACAGCGTCTTCTCCATCAGGAAGAAGGGCAGGTAGTTCACGGCCCAGCCGCCGCAGCACAGCGCCCCAGCCAGCGCCCAGCGCCGCCACACGTCTGCGGGGAGCACAGCGTCAGGCGGGGGTGGCCGGTCCCGTGCAGGACCCTGCCAGCCCCAAGGGCGGAGCCACCCCAAGTGAGGCCCGGAAGGGACACAGACAGCCACGTGGTCCTGCAGCAGCAGAGGACCGGCAGCGTCCTGGGGGTGCCGTCCACCCTGGGCAGTCCCCTTTCCTCATTCAGGTGGCTCTGGGTGTGTCCCTGAGGGCTACCCATGGGAGGCCAGGAGCCCACCCATGGCCCGCCCTGCCGCCTCTGCCCCTGGGACCCTCCTGCCAGGCACCCTCTCCAGGGGTGTGGGGCAGTGGACCCCTCCCTGCAGAACAGCTCCCGAGAAGGCTGGGCAGGAGGCGTGGCACTGACCCTCAGGGAGGTCACGGATGTCCCTCTGCCGCCTGAGCAGGTGCCACAGGAAGAGCAGCACGTAGGCGGCCGTGGCCACGCTGGCTGAGGCCCAGATCACCAGGTTCCCAAGCAGGTGGATCTGAGCCTGCGGGCGGGGAGGGCACGCGGTCAGCACACATCGGGTCCGGCACCACGCAGCGCCACTGCCAGCCGTGTCCCCCAGAGACCCTTTCTAGGAGTCCTGACAGCACAGCTTTGTACAGGAAATGGGAAAACTAGGGAGGTCTCTTCTTTTTGGGTCGTGCCAGGGTTAACCCAGGGCGCCCCCCCATGCCAGGCCAGTGCTGTACCCCCGGGCTGCACCCAGGCCCTTCTCATTTTTTGAGACAGACTCTCACTAAACTGCCCAGGCTGGCCTCAAACTCACAACCCTCCTGCCTCGGCCTCCCAAGTAGCCGAGATACAGTGTGCACAGCCACGTCCAGCTCAAGGGTCCTAACGACACAGCTCTTCACGGAGAGGGAGCCTTGCCCGCCCCGGGCCCGAGGGAGACCCGCCCATCGGCACCTGCGCTCTGATGCACCTGGGGGGGGGGCGCTAGCGGAGCCGGTCACACAGTGGCCACGGGAGGCCCAGCCACGAAGGGGGCTGTGAGGACACGTCCTAAAGGCCCCTTTGCCACCACACCTGTGCCGGTCGCCCACCGCACCCCGCACGTGCTTACACTGGTCCGGGGGTGCAGCCAGTAGGGGATGCTGGTGTCCAGCGTGACCCACTCCAGCGGCGTGGAGCTGTACCTGTGCTCCTCCTCCTCGCTCCGCAGCGTCAGCATCCTCCACTGCGGCAGAGCAGACGCTGGGGGCGCCGGCCGAGGCCCAGGCCCAGAGGCTGCCCAGAGCCCCCCCCAGCTGCAGACCCTCGGAGCGTTGGCCTCTGTGACTCGGAGGCACGTGGCCTGTGTCACCTGCACGGGGACCTTAGCACCCCCAGCAGTGTACAGTATCGTGCTGACACAGCACCTCATCCCTGTTGCTGGCTATGAAGCCACAGGGGGTGGGGACGGCAGTGTCACGCCTCACTGAGATGGCGGAGGTGGAGGCGGAGACCGGCAGCCCCGGGGAGGCAGCGGTTGGGGGCGCCTCCCACCGCCGTGGCGTCACCTGCAGCTCTGAGAATCTGGCCATGAAGCTGAGGTTCCGGCTGAAGTCCGCTTTGGTGGGTGTGTGCAGCTCCAGCTCCCGGTCCCGCTGCTCGTGCCCTGCGAGATGCCCGGCATGGCCGTCAGGGCCTCTGCACCCGGCTGCCCCGCTCCCCGCCCCGCGGTGCGGAGCCCGGCGGCTCACTGGTGCCGTAGCGGTGCTCCTCCACGTTCCACGCCATGCTCTCGTGCTGGCCCCGGGGCAGCTTCTCGCCCACCACCTCCAGCTGCCGGAAGCCCCACTCGGGGAGGTGCGCCCCGCTCAGCTGGCAACGCGAGGAGACAGCGCAGGGTTGGCCGGGGCTGCCGCCTGCTGCCCAGTCACCTGGCAGGGGCTGGGACCCTGGATCGGGGCTCTGCCCCTGCCACCTCCGGCCACACGGGACCCGTGCACACCTTGAGCACGGCGGACGTGTTCAGGTGTACAAAGCGTACGGCCGACAGGATGGTCTTCCAGGTGTCCGTGTCCGACTGCCTGTTCACGATGTCCTGTGGGGACAGCTCGTCAGGCGGCAGGGACCCTGCACCCGCGGGTCTCGGACCACCGCTGAGAGATGGGGGCACACATGGAGGTTGGACAGGGACAAGCCTGGGGACCGGAGGAGGACACCTGAGGACAGCACAGCCGTGGCCAGCCCGAGCTCACGGTGCCCTGTGCGGTCAGGTCGCCTTGCTTCCCCGTCCCTCAGCAGGGCCTGTGCTGCGAGAGCTGCAGGCAGGACGCATGTGGGTGGCACACAGGAGCCCAGGCCAGCAGCAAGGGCTGTGCCAGCCACTGTCACCTCGCAGGCCCCGGCTTGGCTTGGCGGGGCAGCGTGAGGCTGAAACTTGGAAAGAAGGGACAAGCAGGAGGCCAGGTGGGGCACATGCCTGTGATCCAGCACTCCAGGAGGCTGAGACAGGAGGGTCCCAAGTTCAGGTCCAGCCTGAGCAGCTGAGGAATTTAGTGAGACCCTGGCTCAAACATAAAAGATTTTGAGGGCTGGGGATTTAGCTCAGTGGCATAAGCGCCTGCCTGGCAAGCTCGAAGTTGTGAGTTCAATCCCCAGTACCGCAAAAAAAAAAAAAAAAAAGATTTTGAAAAAGGGGCTCGGGTGTGGCTCAGCCGAAGGCCCTGGGCACCCAGAAGAGAGGGCCACCGCTGCAGGTGGTGGGGGGCTGGGAGGAGCCCATGGCTCCCCCAACCCACAGCCTCCTCAGGATGGCGAGGCTGAGGCCGTGTCTCGCACTTGGGTCCTGGGCTCAAGGGATGGGAGGCCCAGTGCAGGGACACTTGCTGCTCTTCCCAGGAAACCCGGTCCCACAGGGGGAGCAGTGCCCCGGCCACTTGGAGAGGCGACCGCACATGGATGGTGGAGCCTGTCCCCGGGGAAACTGACAGGGCGCCCAAGGCTGCTGGGGGGAGGGGAACAAGGGCCAAGCTGGGGACCCCGGCCGCTTGGCGATGGGAGCCCCTCAGGGCCCACAGGGCGCGGAGGAGGGGGTGTGAGCGGCTTCCTCAGCAAAGCCCCCTGCAGTCACGGCCGTGGGGACCCCAGATGCCGGCTCCAGGGCTTACCAGCCTCCAGAGGTTCTGGGCGGGCATGGAGATGTTGTAGTCCACGTAGCAGGACACCTCCTGCGCGTGGGGGCTCAGCGGGGCGGCCACGTCGTGCCTGGGGCGAGGCAGGCAAGCTGCAGTGCACGGCGCCTCCCAGTCCGGTAGGGTCAGGGGCCCGCAGGGCAGGGGGATGGGCAGCAGGAGGAAGTGGGGACCCCAGCAGGCACTCACGTGTTGAGGAGGCGTGTGGTCATGCCGTGGACCAGCTGGACCACGTCCCCGTGTCGCACGGGCCTGGGCGGGTTGCTCACCACCAGCTGGTGCCTGCGGCAAGGACGGGGTGAGCTTGGTGCCCCCAGAGGGGCCAGCTCGCCCGGAGGCCACGTCCCTCCTCAGCCAGGGTGCTCTGCAGCCCCCCGCCATCTGCACCTTGGATGAAGTGACTTCATAGAACACCGAGGAACATAATTTCATTTCCCTTTTCTTCCTCAGTACCGGGATGAAACCCAGAGCTGGGTGCAGCTACGCAGCCTGATCCCAGCTCCTGCAGCTTTTCTTTCTTTTTCTTTTGGTACCGGGGATCGAACTCACGACCTCGAGCTTGCCAGGCAGGCGCTTAAGCCACTGGGCTAAATCCCCTGCCCTCCTGCAGCTTTTCACTGAGACCGTGTCACTAGCTTGCTAAATTGCCCAGGCAGACTCAGACTCAACAGCCCCCTGCCTCAGCCTCCCAGGTAGTTGGAATTACAACTGGAGGGCTAAGTACGTCAGCGGGAAGGCCCGGGACCAGTCCCCGGAGGAAAGCGGGATGGTTGCAGCCGGCCAGCAAGAGGCTGGAAGGCTGCCCTGTACCCAGCCACCCCCGGCACTTTCCCAGCAGCCAAACGCAATTCCCCGTGCTGTTATCACCCTTGGTGTCAGCGCCATGGCGACCAGTAGCTGTGGCTGGCGAGGACCCCTCCCCCAAAGACCGCTGGCTCCTGCCCACCCCGCAGAGGTTCAAGCAGGACCTGGGGCCCAACAGCCCGACAGCGGCTACTGCCCTGTGTGGCACTGGTGAGTGTGGCAATAAAGGGACCTCAGATGCCAAAGCCCGGGCAGGGCCCCTGCCTGCACTGAGAGGGCGCCGGAGCGGAGCTGCAGGTCCAGAGGGGCAGCAGGTAGAGGGACGGAGCGTCGGCCTGGGCCTGGGGAGGAGCAGGGTGGCGCCCTGCGTGACAGCGGGCCCGTTTTCTGTTGCCCTGAGGCAGGCAGAGGGGTGCAGAAGCGGGTTCGGGCCACGGTGTCGCACGGCCAGGCGCCACTGAGGACCCGGTGACCGGAGCCTCGGCCTTGCTCTGGATGGCGCGGTGTGGGACCCCGGGCCATCACGGAGGGGGCGATGCAGGCGGCACAGGCTGGCACCCCCGCCGAGACCGCACTCACCTCCCGGGGTCCTTGACGATCCACCAGTTGTTGATGTCCTTGAAGGGGTAGCAGGTCACCTGCTGCTGGTGGGAGCTGCCGCGGCCGTTCTCATAGCTGCGTGAGGGCAGAGGGCCCGGGCTGGGGCGGTGGGGCGCACCCTGGGCCCCACTCACAGGAGAAGAGGACCCCAACAGTGCCGCCTGGGCAGGTGCCGGGGAATGGGACGGGGACGCGGCCACGCGGGGTCTGAATCTCAGGGGCCGGAGGACGTGGGTGGGGGTGGCGCTCAGGCAGCTGCCTGCTGGCCGCCCAGGGAGACACAGGCACTGTGCACCCAGTGCCCGACAGGCCTGCCCCGATGCGCCAGCCCGCAGCCCATGGTCCCCACACCCAGTCGCAGAAAGCAGGAGCCGAGGAGACAGGAGGCTGAGGCAGGGCGCCCTCCTTACATCACGGGGTAGGTGTTCTGGTGCGAGTGAAGCCAGCAGGGCAGGGGCTTGCCAAAGACGTTCCTGAGGGTGACCTGGGAGCCGAAGGCCACCTCCAGGGGCTGGCCTCGGGTGACGCGGGCCAGTCCTCCCTGGGACAAAGGGCAGAGAAAGAGCCGCAGTCCTACACTCCCCTCGGGACAGCCACTTCCACCTGGGTGACACGGGGTGGGGGGCTGCGGCAGTTCTTTTTGAGGGGCAGCCTGTAGGGACAGTCTATGTAGCTCAGGCTGGCCTTGAACTCGAGCTGACCCTCCTGCCTCAGCCTCCCGGACCCTGGGATTACAGACATACACACCACACCCTGCTCCCAGGACAGTTCTTACAACCTCGTCCTGTCACATTACGGCTACAGCTCCAACGAGTGGCCGCTGCTGCCCTGGGCCAGTGCCCAGCTAAATGCCCCCTCCCGTACCATCACTGGCTTCGCACTAGGCCCTGTACAAGGCAGGTGACGACGGTGTCGTGAGACAGGAGCGAAGGCTGGGTGTGGGCACAGAGCCGCCCTGAGAGGCAGGGAGGGCGCAGCTGAGCCCGAGGCCTCGCCCCTCGCCCCACCCACCAGCACCTCTAGGCGAGGCTCCCGCCTGAAACGCCTGGAACCAGGAGTGTTCTGACTTTGGTTTTGTTTTAAAAATTTGGGAGATTTGCACAGATCATACAGCGCGGTGCCTCTCTTCCTGATCTCACCTTTTTCTGGAATGCTCTCGACGCTGTGGTACCAAATGCCTGCAGTCCATGACACTGGTGTCATGCAAAAAGCTGGAGTCCAGCAAAAAGCTGTGTCCCAAGGGGACCGAGACGCCCGCTTCTTACCTCCAAGCTGGCCTGGAAGGCGCTGGACATGATCTGGTCGTGGGGCCCGGAGCGGTAGAGCAGCATCAGGTGGACGTAGAAGAACAGTAAATACAGGATGATCGGGGCGACCACCAGGGCCACCGCCCTGGCGAGCACGTGGCAGAACACACGGGCCTGGTGGGGACAGGTGCACGGTGACCTCTGCTCCCTGGAGAGCAGGGCCACATCCAGGGGACACTGATCGGTCAGCAGACAGGTGACACTCCCTGGCCAGCGTCTGAAGCCTTTTGAGGGGGTCTCTGCACCCAAACTCCTGGGGGACAGGCACCCACTGGCCCCGTGTAGACTAAAGGGATACCGGCACCTACGTTTGACAGAGTCCGGTCTCCGATCAGGTGCCACGCGTGGACGGCCGCAATGCACAGCACAAGCAGGTAGGTGAAGATGCCCACGTATCTGGTGCTAAAGAGCAGGGAGGGGTCGGGCGGGGTGGGCAGGAGCCCCCTCGAGAGAACCCGCCATAGGCGACCCGACTCACCCCACGGCACAGGCACAGGCGACCCCCGTCAGCGTCAGCCAGAACCACCAGTGCAGAGAGAAAGGGCTGCAACACAGGGGCAGTCACCGCTGTGCCCAGTGGCCAGGGGACGTGTGCTCCCCAAGCCTCCCTCGGCTGCCTGGCTGCACAAGCACAGGGTGCGTCAAGACCCCCGTCTCCCTCCTCGTTTGGTGGTACTGGAGATCAGCCCGTTTAACTGTGACACATGGTCTCACCCCATCGCTAAGTTGTCCAGGCTGCGGCCCCAACTTGCAACCCTCCTGCCTCAGCCTCTCAGGGTGCTGGGATTACGAATGCCAAGAATTTTTCTCTTTTTTTTTTGTCCAGCAGCTTTTCCTTAGCTGGTTAACATCACAGAAAAACGAGGGTGCTCTTTATGAAGCCATGAGCCAAAGGCCAATCCCCCAAATACAAAATGACCACAAGATATCCAGCAAGCAAGTCCCCAAAATAAGGGGCATCTGAGGCCCCCCAACCTTGGTCCCTCCGGAGCTCGGGAGGAGGCGCCTGCGCCATGTCCCGCACCTGCGTTTCTGGGCGTTGAAGAACTTCAGATAGGACAGCACGGCCAGGAGATTGAAAAATATTAAGGGGGACTCCAGCTGCATGAGCCTGGACTGGGTGATCAGGGCGTTCTCTGTCACAAAGATGAGACAGACGTCACCTCAAGGTGGCATGGGAGACGCACAAAGATGGAAAGTGTTCACAGGAAGAGACAGCCAGCCAGCCCTGCACTCTCGGGGACGGGGATGGGTCCGGGGCCCTCCCGGGACACTGTAGGCCACACGGCCTCACGTCCCTTACCTAGAAGACCTCCCATCCGCACGAGGCCCCGACATCCCCGCACACCCTCCAGTAGGCCTGCAGGCATCTCCAGGCTACGCCTAATGCCCCCGGGGGGCGCGTAAGCAAGCAGTCATCCTGGCTTGTGTAAGGTAACAAATCTACAGACGCGGCACCGACGCAGTTTGAATCTGGGTCTTTCGGGTCTGTGGCTCGTGGACCTGCACAGGCAGAGCCCTGGGATACGGAGGCTGGAGGCTGTGTGCACTTAACGCAGACAAACCCAGCAGCCACAGAGTCCCAGCACGTGGCCACAGGAAAGTCAGGGGCGGGTGGCTGGGCGCGGCCGTGCTCCAGAGCCACCATGGCGACCACCTGCAGACGCTGTGTGGATGAGCCCTTCCTCTTCTTATTTGCAGAAGTAATAACTGTAGAGAGCTGCCACGAAGCTGGGCTTTTTGTTTCTGTGCTTTTTTTTTTTGACATGGAGTCTTGCCATGTAGCCTAGGCCGGTCTTGAGCTCATGTCACCTTCCTACTTTGGCCTGGAGGATGCTGGGATGGCTGGGTGTGGTGGCGCACTCCTGTAATCTCAGCACTCGGGAGGCTGAGGCAGGAGGGTCCTTGCGAGTTTGACACCAGCCTACAGTTTGAGGTACAAAGTGAGCTCAAGGCCAGCCTGAACCGCATAGTGAGACCCTGTCTCAAAAAGACAAAAAAGAAAAAGCAGAAGAGTGCTGGGATAGCGAGGTGTGGTGCTGCAGACCTGTAATCAGACTTAGGGGCTGAGACAGGAGGGTTGCTACGAGTTTGAGGCCAGCCTGGACTGCACAGCAGTGAGGCCAAGGTCTGCTGGACTGCACAGCAAGATCCTATCAACCGAAGGAAAAGACAGATGCGGGCGTCAGAGACGGGGCCACCACGCAGCCTAGGCTGACTTTTCCCATGACTCAACTTCATCTGTCCACGAACCTCCACTAATTGTGGAGGTGAGAGAGGCCCCACTAACTTTGGACCACTCCAAGCGTCGGGACCGGGAAGGGGGTGGGACGCAGCGCCGGGCGCATGTGCTCTGGAGCCCGGCGTGGTACCTGCGCCTCGTGCATCTCCACCGCCGCGAGGGAGGCTCTGGCCACGGTGTGCGCCCGGACCACGGGCTCAGCCAGGGAGCGAGGTCTTGCAGAGCCACATCCGGACCAAGGGGACGTGCCCGCTACTGCCGTTCGGCCACTGAACCCCAAGGTTCAGCGGAGCCCTGGGAAGGAAGGTCCCCAGAGGCAGGCCCGGGCTTACCGATCAGCAGCAGCAGGGCCGCGCCCATGGCCGCGCTGTGGGAGAAGCGCAGCTCCGACACGATCTGGTAGCCCATGGGCACCAACAGGGCCCCAGCGAGCGCCGGCAGCAGGCGCAGGGCCCACACAGGCACGTTGCTGGTGTACTCTGCAAAGGCAGTCACAGCTCCGCTGAGGAGCCGGACACTCGCCGGCCTCACAGACGCTAAACTGCACGCCACCACGTGGTTCCCACACCACGCCCTAGGGCCCGGTGTGCGGAGCACAGGCCCAGGCTTTGCACTGTTGTAAGGCAGGGTCTTGCTACATTTTCCAGGCTGGGCACTGCCTAGGCTCTGGTGAGCCTCCTGCCTCAGCCTCCCAAGTAGCCAAGGCTACAGGTGCATATCACCGTGTGCCTGGCTGCTGTGAAACTAGCTTAGTCAGGGAACCAGCTCCCACGGGACATAAGAAAGCTGGTCAAGGATTGTAAAATCAATGCTTCCTTATGTTTATCCCACAGATTTCTAAAAACACAAACAAAACGCATATGTACAAAAGCTAAATACAAACAAATACCACGGGATACATGCACTGATAATTATTACACCAGTAAGGCTTCCAAAGTCTTCCACTGTATCTAAATCATTTACCCGACCCTGCACTCTGACTCATAAACAGTCATTGTTAATGCCCACAAAAACCACCATGTCTTGTTCGGTGCACCCATCAAGAAGGGAGGTTTATCTTTTACCTGCTCCAATTCTGTTCCACAAAAAGTTACCATCAAATCCTCCTAAATAACCTAAAACAGAAAATTAATTTGTGGAGTAAGTGACAAGCAACCAATGCAGAGACGACAGTCATTGGTGAGAAGGTCTCAACGTCCCCGGGGGCCAAGTCCCTCAGGACACCTACCTCCCAGCGCGAGCAGCATGTGGCCCAGTGGCGGCCCGCTGTCGTCCAGAAAGAAGACCCGTTTCATGTAAAAGGACACGTGCTGCCCATAGTAGACTTCGTCAAAGCTAGAAAGACACGCGCCTGCTGTAACTACAAGTCTCGGCTGTGAACAGAGGTGCGGGGACACGTGCGTGTGTTCTGAACAGCGGCAGGGGGGTGACTGGGGTGCTCAGACCCTCCGCTCCAACTCCTTCCCATCTCCAGATGTTCAGACACAGAACGCGGCAGCACCGAGCAAGGGACGGGTGGAAAACACGCCAGGCTGGCTCTCACCTCGAGGGTCCTGCTTCTCCTGCCGGTTTTGTGTGTCAGTGATACTAGGTATTGAGCCTCGCGCCGTCTTCCTAAGCCTATCTTCAGCCCCTTTGAGGTTTTATTTTGAGACGGGTTTTTGCTCACTTGCTGACTTGCCGAGGCTGAGTCCAAACTTGTGATCCTCCTGCCTCAGCCTCCCAGTGTGCTGATGACAGGTATGTGCCACCATCCCCCGATGTAATGTTTTGTTTGGGGGGAGGTGCTGGGTATTGAGCAGAGCCTCACATGTTAAGCACATGCTTTACCACTGAGGCACGCCCCTCACTATCTGTCCCGTTTTCCGGTTTAGCTATGTGCTGGCTACTAGCCACGCTTCTGAAACACCTTATAGTGTGACACCAACCCTACAGCCCCACAGGCCAGCACCTGTCTGTGCCTATTAGATGGAATTGGCCCTGGTGACCCAACGGAACAGTGCAGCTGTGAAAGGAGGGTGTACGGGACCCAACTCCCAAAACCTGTTCAGACAGCCAGAGAGCTCTGATGACAGCAAGGTCTGCTGTCAGCGTCTTAGATGCAGTGACACTGCTGTGGTTATGCACCTTTTGTTTACCTTTAGAGATATACCCTGAATTCTTTTTTTGTTCTATCTTTTTTTTTTTGTACCGGGGGGATCGAACTCATGACCTTGCGCTTGCCAGGCAGGCCCTTAAGCCACTGAGCTAAATCCCCGGCTTGTTCTATCTTTTTGAGGCAGGGTCTCACTATGCAGTTCAGGCTGCCCTTGAGCTCACTTTGTAGCCCAGGCTGGTCTCAAACTCACAACGATCCGCCTGCCTCAGCCTCCTGAGTGCTAGGATTACAGGCATGCGCCACCACACCCGGCTCTGAACTCTTTATAAATGAAATACAATGTGTAAAATTTGCTTCCCCTAGCCCGTTGCAAGAAGGGCGTGGCTACAAGCTGACAGCTGTTGAAGTTGGCCAATGGACACACTGACGGAGTCATCTACAGTTTTCTCTACTTTTGCATGTTTAACGTCTCCCATAATAAAATGTTAAAAAAAAAAAACAAAACGTAGTAGTTAGAAAACGGCCCTTCAATAATAGCAGCAGAAATTTCCCACTATGACCCAAACCATGCTCTGGGCACTCTAAATAATGAAGATTAATCTATCCAAATCTACGCATTCTCTGTCCTCCAATTTTTTGGGGGAGGGGGAGATAGAGGGCCTCACTACATAGTTCAGGCTGGCCTTGAACTCTCAGGGATCCTCCTGCCTCTGCCTCTGGAGTGCTGGCATGACAGGTGTGCACCACATCTGACCTGCCCTCCAGCTTTAAAATGGAAAGGCCAACTCCCTAAGGAGATTTTCCTCTACAGCATCTCTTTTTTTTTTTTTTTGGTACCGGGGATCGAACTCACAACCTCGCGCTTGCCAGGCAGGTGCTTAAGCCACTGAGCAAAATCCCTGGCCCTACAGCATCTCTTTCATGGGTCCAGTTTTTCCTGCTATTGAGCCACAGGGCAAGACTTACAAGGTGTCTTCAACAGGCATCGTCCTGGGCACGAATGCTTCCCGCCCTCACTGCCCCAAACCTCCCAAACTAAGAAGCCCAGGACTGCCCCACACTGTCTGAAAAGGCTCCTCCCGGTACTGATCAGGCCCTTTCACGACCCCCATGACGGAGCTGCTCGGCTTACACTACAGCGCGGGGGTAGGAGAGACGCCACAGCCGGCTCAGCAGGCTCGCCACGGTCAGAGCCACGATATTCAAGTTGACTTCAGCGGTCACCACTACGGGGCGCTTCAAAAACCCCAACATCGCCTAGAAAAGCACGCTCGGGAGGCCACCTTGAAAAGGGAAGAGCCGTCCTCAGTGACAAGAGGCCGCAGGAGCAGCGCCGCCCCCAGCAGCACCAAGGGGAATGCGCGGCCTAGGGGCTGGGATGAGCCTGCGCCATCGCCATGGGAGCTCCAAGACCCCTCGGACACCAGGAAGGGCAGCAAACCTGGGGCAGAATTCGGGAATCCCAGGACTGGACGCAACGCATTCCCCCAGCTGGCCCTTCCTGGGAGCGAGGCCACTGTCAAGGAGGCACGCGGCCTCCCTAGGGGACCACAAGCTACCCGGACTGTGGGCAGCTCCCAAAAAGTCATGGCAGCCACTTACTGCCCAAGGCCACACCTTTCAAGCCCTCACAGTCTCAGCTTCAAAACACATCTGTCCCAACGGCTTCCTCCCCAGTCCCAGGTCAGCATCAGCCAGTGGGGATTCCCTTATCTGTATTATTATTATTATTATTATTATTGTTATTATTATTAGAGACAAGGTATCACTGTGTAGTCCAGGCTGGCCTTGAACTCGCGGGGATCCTCCTGCCTCAGCCTCCCGCGTGCTGGGATGACAGGTGTGTGCCTCCACGCCACGCTGGGGCTCCTCCTTAACTGGAGGGGCACCTGCACCAGGACGCCCCCATCCTCTCCCTAAGCCTCCGCTTCCCTTGAGCTGTGCTTCGGGGCTGCACCTGGCCTCCGGAGGCTCCCGCTGGCCCCAAGTTCCCCTTCCCCCGGGAGGCCTCATCTATCCCACTCTCTCCCGGCAGCACCGGGTCCCCCTCCGCTGCCCCACGGTCCCGAGGCCCTTTTCTCCTTCTTTCCCTCCAGAGTCCCCAGGCCCTGAGCGTCCCGCACGAATATATCCCTGGGGCCCGGAGAGCTCCAGTCCCCGGAGCCCACGGACGTACTAGGGTTTCTCCGCCGGTAACCTCCGGGGACGAGGACCGTTGAGGTTAAGGCCGCTCGAGGATCGGCACCGTCCCCTGCTCGACGCTCGACTCGCTGGGCCTGCGGAGCTACGGGCAGTGGTGCGCATGCGCAATGGATCACAGAGGTGCGCGCGTGCGCATTGGAAGAATACAGGCGTCCTGTTGGAGCGAATCGGTTTTCTTCGGGCTTGTGGAGATCTCTGCCTTTTACAGGTTAGCCCGCCCAGTTTTAGGTGACACTAGCTAAGAACGGCGTGAAGGCCGCACGCCTGAATCCCATCTCTTGGGAGGACGAACTGGGCTGCATAGCGAGATCCTGCCTCCGCCACACACACACACACACACACGCGCGCGCGCGCGCGCGCGCGCACGACTGCGGGATGAAGGCTGAGCCTGTCTCATCCACGAGGGGTTAGGTGACACTTTCCCCGCCCCCAAGTCTCTATACTCCAGCCAGGGTCCTATAGAAGGAGGGAGCTGGGCCCATTGGGGCCCGATTTTGGACCTGGCACGCAAGGGGCAGGTGCTTCATGACACCGAGGCGCCATCCCGCGGACAGTCTCTGCAGGGCCAGGATCCTTGTGAAGGTCTAGGAACCTCTCAACCAAGTGGCCACGGATCAGGGCGACGTGTGGCTCTACAAGCTGAGATGCCCCTCTGGTTTTTCCACAGAAGGAAATTTGAGGGGCTGTTTCAATTTTCTTATCTGCTTTGTGAGCACTGTACTAAGTGCTACCAGAGACTTATTTGAATACACGTGATGCCCTGAGGCACAGATACTGGTACAAACATTTCATGCTGTGACTCCAGTGGTGGTGGCAAAGCGAACACAACTGTGTGACCCCCAATGTGACGTCCTTTAACCCTTCCTCACCCCAGACTGGGCTTGCTCTTTCCCCACCCCAAAAGGCAACATAATCCTTTCCTGCTTAACGCACGTGGCAACAGGCAGGTCACCTCAAAGCACAGAGCGGCCTCCTCACCGAAGTGGGGAGACAGGTGCTGGGCACCCCGGATTCACCCACAAAGAGGAGACTGCTCCAGGAAGATGCCCCGATGAGCAGTTTCCACCCCTGACTCCCTAAGCTGAGCTCTACCAAGGCATCAGGCCAGGCATTGAGGTTCTGTTACAGGCCTGTGAAACAAACTCTTCCACTTGTAGATAGGTGTCTGTCTGTCATCAAGTGGATGGAAAGCAAGGGACACAACCTGAGAAAACAGGGTTTTTTTTACTTTTTTTATTTAAATAAGGAGAGTTCTTTCATATGGAAAGAGCTAGTACAATCACATATTTGAAAGGAGAAACAACAGGTACTGAACTGGAGGGAAGGGACAGTGAGCGTCCAGCACAGCCGGGTGAAACCTACGATTCTGTTTCCCATCCGAGGTAAAATGTCCCCAAACACGTATAGACAAGCTGCACAGTACACCTTTAGCCATCGTCTGCCCTTTCAAATATCTGGTCTACATGAAAAGACAAAGAGAGGAAAGGCCAAAATGAAAACAAAAAGAAATAAAAAAGAACCCACTCATAAAACAAAACCCTCCCCCCAAATTCTTTTTACTACACAAGGCATGAGGTCAAAAGCTTAAGAGTACAGGGTCCCTTTTACCAGTGGCAGGAAGCCCCCCGCAGAGCTGACAGGAACCCCACTCCCGGGGTTCCTGACATGAAGACAGGGTGCTGCTGCTGCCTCGGGGGCCACTGAGGCCAGGTGGAGACACAGTGACGCACAGCTCTTCCATGCCTTGACCACTAGCCAGACATGCATTGGTCCTGGTGGAGAACAGGGCTGGGTGACAGGGTCTGTCCCCAGCAGGGAGCCACTCTTGTCTCAATGACCTTCCTGTCTTAGGTCTCCCATCTCATATTCAGAGCTGGCTCTTTGGAAATCTGCATTTCCCGGCCAGCGTGGCACACACACACACCAGTATCCTTGGTCACCAAAGGCCATTTGCAGGAGACCTTCTAGCCCAGGCTTGCTCTGCACGAAGCAAAAGGGACGAGAGACGTTCGGAAGGCCACATGCAGCTCTTGGGCAGAGGGGAGGCCAGTGGGTGGGGGAGGGGCACTGCCTCAGCACCTGCGCTCTGGGCCACAGTCCCTTCTACACCTTGCCGCTGACCATCCACAGATCCGGGAGGGCAGTGGTGATGTTCTAACAAGCTACTCCCGTATCCCTACAAGCAGCAGGTGTGACCACAGGTTTGGAGCTGAACCAGCTCTTCTGGATGTGTGTGACAAAGTCCTCCTTTGTTTTCCCTCTTAGGGAACCCAGAACCAGAAGGGTTCCGTGAATTCCGTTTGAAAACAAGAGTGGAAATAAAACGAAACAACAGTTACAAAATCAGACCAAATGCAGCGGGCAGCAGTTTTTCAGAGGGTGGATGCCGAATTCCAGATACCCCACGCTTTACTTTCACTCCACTGAGCCGTCACCGGGGGACCAACACTGCTGCAAGGGCACTGGTTGCCAAGCAACAGACAGTATCAATGACCCTGGCAAGGCTGCCTGCAGCAGGCGGCAGCTGTGGTGAGGACCCCGCGCTCCCCTGCCCCCATCACCCCAGGAGCACAAAAGGGGCTGAGACCCACCTGTTCCAGCCAAAGGCCGCGCCTCGTGGCCTGGCCAGAGCTTCTGCACGCATAAGCAATCTGAGGACGGGGGCTGGGAACCAAAATAAGACCCCGAGTCCTATTACCTCGAGCTTGGCTCTGAGACCACATGAAAGAGATATTGCACCATAAATCATCTCTGCACTAAAAACTGCGTTTAATCAGACCACAAAGGGGTTGAGATGCCGGGGGTCTGGGGCCTGAGGCCTGTCCTCGCCCCGAGTCTAGTTTTAAATCTGCATCTCAGCAGGGAGGAGCCCACAGCTGAGGTCACATAGTGGCAAACGCACTGGACTTCACATGCAAATCCCTGGCCTTTCCTGCACAGAGTAACCAGACATTATATATAAATAGAGAAGTGGAACATTTACTTTTTTTTTCTTTTTTCACCTAGACCTACAACATCAATACATATAAATAAATTCTAGTGTTTTTTGTTTTTATTTAGGGTGAGGAGGAGGAGAGAGGGAAGTACAGGGCACGAGGGGGCTGAGATCAGGTGACTTTTTTCTTTTTCCTCCAACCGGAAGCAGTGTGGTCCTAGGCAGGCTCGCCTGCAGGGCGCTCTCCCGTCTCTAACAGCACCTGGGACCTTTCTGTTGCACTGGACAGATTGAGTGCACCAGCATGGCGTGGACAGGTCTGGCCGTTTCTAAGGGGCTCAGGGAGAGAAGGCCGAATGGCTCCAGTGGACCAGGCTCGGCCATTGGCTGCCAGTGGAAGCAGGGAGGACAGAGGACTTATCACAGGGACAGTGACCGGACTTGCACGGGGAGGAGAGCTCGACGAGAGACGGGCAGACCAGTGCTGGGTGGGCAGCCCTTCCGAAGGGGCGGGGGAGTGAGGCGGAGGGGATGGAGACGACAGAGCTAGGAGGGTGCGAGGCGGGGACAGAGCGGGTGCTGAGTGCTGTAGGTGAGGCAGGGACGCGTTTTCTGGTGAGGCTGCCCTGTTCAGACGCCAGTGTACCACACTGCCTGCTGGGGCCAGGGTGACATCCCCACCCCCGCCACACTGACACAGCAAATGACAAAAAGCTGCTTCGGCGTCCCTAGGTGCTCCCTCTGCAGGCTCCACACTAGACACAACTCGGCGCTTGAGCAGCGGTCACATCCACGGTGACAAGGGCAGGCTGCGGGCTCGGCCACGCCCCAGCACGTGCAGCCGGCTCCAAACCAGTCCCAGGCACACGGCAGCTCCCACAGTCGGGGCGGGCTAGGGACTCCACAAGCGGTCCAGGCACCGGAGTCCTGGCTTTTCTCGAAATGACGGAGTCGGGACGGCTTCCTTCTGATTCCGACCTTAAAACAAGCCCGGCGCACGGGCTGCTAGCAGCCTTCCCCCCCCGCAGCTCTGTCCACTCAAAGGGCTGCCTGTTGCGGGGCTGCTGGGCTTCTCTGGAACGAAAGACCCACCTCAGTTTGACTGGGGTTCCCCAACCCGACCAGGACCGCACCCCACGGCCCTGCTTCGGGAAACACGGCCTTCGCTGCGGCCACTAAACTGATGCATGTGAGTGCCCGTCACTGGCTGCCCAGTGACCCCACGGGCTCCCGACAGCGTAGGAGAGGAAAGCGACAGGTCATGAAGGCTGAGGAGAGGAAGCGGATGGAAACAGGGCCCCAAAGGAGCGCGTGCAGGGCCCGACGGGGCCTGTGGTGCGTCCGTCTACCCCTTGTGCCATCTTGGCCCATCTGGGAAATGACAGGGACTGTACCTCCACAACCTGACACCCACAGTCAGCAAGTCCACTGGCTTCAGCAGAACCCAGGTCAGAACTCCCCAGAACCCTTATGTTGTCCCCAGCTATGGCACCACCTACCCACTGCTCTGTTCCCCCGCTGCCTCCAGGGGCAAGCAAACCCCAGAGTGCTCACAACTGTCCTCCATCAGTGACCCCAAAGGTGACCAGCGTGGGGGAGCATGTTAAGGTCATCTGTTAAGGTATCTCAGTGACACGCTGAACAGGACGAGGTAAAAGGCGACCGTCAGGGACAGCAGAGGGGACTGGGGAGAGGACGGCGAGGACCATATAAAAGTTCAGCTATACAGACGTAGCTGGCGTTTTGTTTGCCTTTCCCCTTGGTAAAAACCTTAGCTGCTTTTTAAAACAAAAAGCTTCAGGCTAAAATGACCCTGCTGCCAAACCACTGTGGCCGGGGTGGGGCGGGCGGGCAGGGCTGCGGTGCACAGATGGCGGAGACTCACTCCACAGTCACTGGGAGGCGGGCACAGGGGGGAGGGAGCCGTTGCTTTTGTCTCGAAGCAGGCGGTCAATGCCACATTTCCGCAGTGCGAGCTGGTTGACATGAACTTCCAGGGGTGGCAGAGAGGAGGAACTCGGTCCAGGCCAGGTGGACGCTGGATCTGGTGAGGTTCCGAGTGGCGGCTGTCCTGTCCAGGCCGGAGGGTGGCGCTATCCCTGCTGGGGCGAGGCCAGGCAGTGGCCAGGCGACATCAGGCTTTACTTTCCTCCACTTTGACTGCCCGAGGCTTGATGGCGCCCGTGCGCTTCATCTGGGAGGCGGCGGCGGCCTCCTGCGGCTTCACGGCTCCCAGGCTGGGCTTTTCCTCCACTCGTTGTTTGGCCTTTGACAGATGAACGGGAAAGAGAGACAGTGAGCTGCGGGCAGAGACCGCTGTTTACAGCACACAGCTCCCACTGCTCCCTGCCTCTCCCGAGTCACCAAGGAAACCTGCCCTGACTTGGAGTTGGAAGTCACTCCTCTGGTGAGGATCCTGGTGACTGACTGCCCTGTCCCCACCCCGTGGGCACCGAGTGCAGTGATTTGGAGAGGCAGATGGACACCACGTCCTCCGGGGAGAACTCGGCGATGGACCCTCCGGGGGGGAATGGTCCTCAGCAGAACCTTTTCAAATCAGCGCACGCCAGGCCCCCACGGGCCAGGGAAAGCCATCCAGCGGTTCCCAGTGCACCCCACAACACAAGCCCTCACAGTCCCCGGCTGTCTGCAGAAGGAAGGAGCGGGCACTTACGTCCTCCCAGAGCCCTGACCATGACTCGGCCATGTCCACTGTGCAGAGCCCTCCCTGAACCCCAGCCTGGCCTCTAGCTCCCCAATCAGGGTCCCAGCAGTCTGCAGCTCTGCCTAGTGGAGGGGGTCACAGAGCAGCCGGCGTGGCCTGGCCCTCCCTGGGTGCCCAGAACTCTCGGGAAAGCGTCCGAAGCTTCTCCCACAGGCACCAGGGAGTGACGCCCAGAGGGACCTGGCAGCGAGGGAAGGTGACAGCCCCCGCCCAGGTGCCGCGCTCTGGAGCCCCGGCACAGGCCTCACGGGAGGGAAGAGCAGAGAGCCCACAGAAAGGATGCTGAGAAAGCCTCGCCAGGAATCGCAGGACTGAGTCCTCTGTGTCCCACCCGGCCACAACACAGACAAGACACGGCATTAGAGCTAGTACGTGCACACACCCCAGCTTCTAGCACTAACCCACACGCCTAACTGGGTCTCCCAGAGCGCCGTTGCAGCCCCACTGGGGGGGGTCCCCCCTGCTGGCGTCACTTCCTTGGAGGAACCAGCATCCTCCCTTCCCTGCAGGACAAGGAAGGATCCAGGTGCCCATCAGGAGCAGAAATGCCCTCGCCGGAAGGGGCTCAGGCAGCCAGCGTAACTGCTAGGGTGCATGTCGTTATTAACGGGCACTCAATTGGGTGGACAGTCCCTTCTCCCCCGGCGCCGGGAGACGGGCCTAAGTGTCAGGGCTGCAGGGCTGGAAGCCATCTTCTACCTGTTGCACGTAGGGTCCCTGCACAGAGCCCATGTTAACTGCTGATCCAGAGGGCTTCCCACTGGGGCTAGCAGAGCTAGGCCTGAAAAAACCAAAGGCAGGGGTTGAGAACACACAGGCATCGTCACGGAGACGGAGTCACAGCCTAGCACGCAGGAGGCACAGGAGAGAAGGGCCCTCGGCCACAGGCACTCGCCCTGGGCCACTGGAAAGCTCTCAGATGGAAAACACCAGCCCTGAGACAGCCAAGGACGCAGACGGGGACGGGTGGTCGCCCCTGTCCACCTCAACACTGCTAGGAGACACACCTAGGAGAGGAGGCCAAGGTCCTTCTACGTGTGCGCCACACAACCCTCGTACCAGGGGACGGGAAGTAGGCGCTGCAGGGAAAGTGCTGTGGTCCAGAGGCCTCATGAGTACTGTCCCCAGGGCCTGCTGGGACCCCGTGCTGGCGGTGGCTGCTCCACCCTGAGGAGCCTTGTCAGGCACCGCATGCCTGGTTTCCACAAATCTCTGGAAACCCTGCTGTATGGAGTTACAAACCCTCCATGAACTGGTTAACATGCTGATTAGGTCTCCTAAATACATTCGTCCTGCTGGGCATGGTGGTACACACCTGTAATCCCAGCACTTGGGAGGCTGAGGCAGGAGGATCGCTGCAAGTTTGGGTTAACAACATAGTTCAAGACCAGCATGAACTACATAGCAAGACCCTATCTCTAAGTAAATAAAATGCTCTAGAATCCCGGCCGATGACACTCAAACCCCTTACATGAAAGGGCATGGTACTTATGTGTAACCTGTACACGTTCTCCTGTATACCTTTTTGGGGGTGCTGGGGATCAAAGCCACACTCCTAGCCCCTCCTGGACATCTTAGATTGTCTCAAGATCACTCAGCAACACTACATGGTTCATGCTGGATTGTTCAGGGAGAACACGGTCACCTCCCCTCAACTCCTTGGGCCCCACAGCTATGGGGACTGCGTGCCCTCCAGGAGGGACACCGCTGCCTCACCACACCTGCGCCCGCAGGGGCAGCCTGGGGCACCAGCCTGCTCCCTCGGGACAGGCCCCCGGGACCGCAGGGAGCTGGAGCCAATGCGAGCCCTTGATGCCACCTGCCCTAGTCCCCATCACACGCCCCGGCCCCTGCTCTGGCCACACAGTCCTGCTGCGCTGCCCAAGAGATGGGTCACGGTGGAAACAAACTGCACCAACACAAACGGGGATCGAAGCCAAGACAGCAAGGATAGAAACCAAGATGGAACGAGGGGCGGAAGGGTCTCTCTGGAAGCGTGGGTTGGATGTGCCTTTAAAGCAGTGACATGGCGAACCCCCCGCCTGACCTGCAGGGGGCAGAGCAGCCATCGTGACAGCGGGTGGCAGGCAGGGCCCTAACTGCACCCGTGAGTTGGCAGGTGACTCCGCATCTGGGGTGACAGCGTTAACATCTCGCACGGGGCACTAGAGGTCACGTGCTGTCTCACTCGTCCTCAAATGTGAGGGGGGCCCGGGGAGGCCCCAAGTGCCCACCCCAGGGCCCAGGGCCACAGCTGCCTTCTCACTCAGCACGGGGGCCCACCAGGGGCTGTGACCTAACTGAGCTGCCACTGAGTCAGGCCAAAACAGCCACGGGCTGGGAGGGGGACACAGACACGGGGAAACAAAGCAGCTGCAGGAATGTGGGCCCAGCGCCCCCAAGACCAAGCCGAGAAAGTGGCCTAGCAGGGCTCTTCTCTTCTGCCTCTTCTAGAAAAGCCTCCCCACCCAGAGCGCCTTATTCTGGTGAAAACAAACCAAGTCTCTCCGAACCCCGCTTCCTCCCGCAGTTAACTTAGACACAAGTGCACCCCAGGGACTTCCTGGTGCCACACGGGTTCGCCATGAGTTTCGGGCCTTGGAGCTCTTCGGCAGGTGCTGCCCCAGGGGCCACGGGTCCCTGGCAGCCTTTGCGGGTCACAACTACTGCGCGCTCGGCCCAGCCCCTGGGGTGGTCAGTACCTGTAGGTCTGCGGTGATGGGCCGGAGCCTCCCGTAGGAACATTCTGTTTACTGTCGGCAAAGTGGAAGCCCTTCAGCTCCATCTGAGAGGACTAAAGGGACCAAGAAGCAAACTGTCATCGGATGGCCCGGCCCCCATGAACCCCCACCATGTCCAGGGCATCTACCAGAGAAGCTATGCACAGGCCGTCAAACCTGGACTCAAAAGAGGCTTCTTCCGAGAGGGAAGGACCATCTGACTGCATTGGGTTTTGTTCTTGTCATTCTTTTTTTGTTTTTTGTTTTTTTGGGTACCAGGGATCAAACTCATGACCTCGTACTTGCCAGGCAGGCGCTTGAGCCGCTGAGCTAAGTCCCCGGCCTGTTGTCATTCTTTTAACACAGGCTCTCGCTGTGCAGGTGACACTGGCCATCAGCTTGTGGCCATCGCCCTACCTCTGCCTCCCAAGTGCCGGGGATACAGGCGAGCCCACCACACGGCCACAGGGGACTGGCCACTGTCCGCATCTCCCCAGATGTCACCCACAGCACAGCCAGCTGGGCCCCGTCAGAAATACTGGCTCCTGGCCCTCGGCCCCAGGCACACTCAGCTGGGTCCGGGGACCTCGGTCTGCACCGGCTGCGTCTGGGTGAGGCGCTGGTCTCACCCACACGCAAGCTCGTTTTTATTATGAGCCGGCACAGAAACCGAGGCGTTCCTGACTTGTGGACACTGGCGACTGCCTCACAGGAAAGCCACGATCTGCCGAGGCCGAGGACCTGCACCCAAAGCCACCAGCACTTTGCACAGTGGGCCCTAGCTGGGTCCCTCGCCCGGACCACAGGGGGCTGGTCACCTTACCTCTCTGCTGGTGTTCAGGACTGGGGGCTGGGACCCCGGTGGAGGAATCCTTCGGGGGGCCCCGACAGAGAGGCTCTGCCCTGCTGGCAGCTGGATGGACTGTGGCAGGATCAGTGGCTGCTGCCCGGAGCCGTACCGAGGCAGTGGCATGGTCAGCTGCTGGGCAACAGGACAGTTAGGAAAACGAACAGACGCCGGGGAGAAAACCCACAGCACCGCACACTGCGCTTGTCAACCCCGTCTCTGCACAGCCGTACACATCTGCAGGCCCTGAGCCACATCCCACAGGGCACAGGCGCCAGGAAGCACCAGGCACCACTGGACACAGCTGCAGGCTGCTCAGGGCCCTGTGTGTGTGTGTCCCTGTCCCTCGTGGGCTGCTGGGAAGGAGAGGACAGATCAGAGCAGCCAAAAAATAGGAAGCATTACTGCCCCAAAATTAATGGTCAGACTAAGTCCTAAAGATGCAAGTGGCACAGGAAACCTATCTCTGTGTCCTGAGCGAGACACCGAAGTCCCATCAGCCATGCGCTGCTCTGCGTGACGGAGTGGGAAACAAGCCCCAGCGGGAGCCAGAGGATCCCTGCGAAGCACGCTGTGCCCGAGAGCAGCAGGGGCCCGCAAGCCTAGGTCCAGGAGGAGCAGGGAGGCCGCTCCGTGCCCCCCGTCCCTGTCCTCCTCATCTCCCCGCCACTGAGTCCATGGTGAAGGGTCAGACGGGTGCGCTGGAATCCAGTCACGGAGACCCGGGGCGCCATGACTCTGGCTGTCTGGGCAGCACCGGCCTGGGGTGGGCGCAGGGAGAGACTGCCCAGTGGGGCTTGAGGGCGCCTGGGGGCCGGGCACAGCAGGACGCTCCATTGCATCTAAAGGCAGGGCCCAGAGGACCCGCCGGAGGTCAGGGGAGAGGGGCGGGGAAGGAGCACAGGGACCAGTTATGACAGTCTAGCCAGAGGGTGGACAGACCGGTCGGGTGGCACAGTGGCAGGAGGGGACCTCCACATAAACACAGGGCACAGGGCTCGGGGAGAAGACACTGACAGGATGCCAGCCCCCCCACGCACACAGCCGCAACATGAGCTGTCGGGCAGGACGTGGCCTCCGCTGGGGAAGCAGGGTCCCAGAATGCACTCGGGAGGCTGAGGTCAGAGCATCACTGAGTCACGAGGGCTGGGGCAGCACACACGAGGCAGCACAGAGGCAGGGGAGGTCACAGGAAGGAGCCCGATGCTGGAAGGCAGGGGTGACGACTGCTGACCTGCGGCAGCTGTGAGTCCAGCATCTGGGAGGCACCCAGCCCGGCAGCCTGGCCGAGCTGGCCCTCGTAGACCAAGGCCTGGTTTCCGCTCATGGGCTGGTAGGGGGAGCCAGACTGGGGCTTCACCATCTCCAGGGGCTGCATGCCCGGGAACGCCGAATACGGAGGTTTCAAGGCTGTACCCCCAGACAGGATCATGGTGCTGGGTGGCGACAGGCTGGGGTGCATGTACACCTGAGACCTGCAAAAGCCGGGGACACAGCATCAGGTGGATATGCCCCCCGCAGGGATCCCCAATGTCTGCCAACCACCAGGATCCGAGGGCTTGCTGGAATACAGGTCCCCACTCCCACAGAGAACCCCCGGGGGGCCTGCGCGGCCCGATGCTGCTGGTCTAGAGAAGCCAACACAGACATCCGCACTGTGGCACAACAGGACACAATGATGCCAAAGCCCAGGGCCCTGGTGCACTGCAGCAGGAGGGCGGGGAGGAGAGGAGGGACACTGTCCCACACTCGGCCCTGGGCCCAAAGCGGGGGAACGCTGGAAGCTGCAGGACAAAACGGCGTGACTGTCCAAAGCCCTGGTGTGCTGCAGTCCGCGTGGGCGCTCACCTGAAGGGCTGCAGGGAGCTGAAGATCTCCTGGGACTGGGAGACGGGCAGCCCGCCCCTCAGCCCGAGCTGAGCCTGGGCCTGCAGAGACGTGTGCAGAGAGATCGGGATCTGCTGGGCAGCAGCGGCCTGTGAACAGAAGCCAGGAGCTGACCACAAGCCTCCCAGGTGGCCCTGCCTGAAGCCCTCCACAGTGGGTGCTGGCTGGGTCTCCGCCCCAGTGCAGAGTCCTGCCTGGGCTCCCTTGCTTGGGGAGCCAAGCACTGAGGCCAACAGTGCAAATCGGGGAGCAGCCCCAAGCCACTGCGCAATTCCATACGGCAGCAGAAAGGAATCCTGGCTACACATACGGACGGAGGCCAGTTCTAGAAACGTAATTCGGAGTAAAGCACACGCGCGAGAATGAACCACTCACATGAAGTCTCACAACGCTGAATGTGACAGCTCAGATCTTTTAAGACAAAGGTAGGGGGACAGCTTTGTCTGGACCCCGAATCCGCACCGGGAGTGGGTCCTACCGGACAGCCCTCCACTAGGGGCACTCGGGCGAGAACGGATGGGAAGGCCGAGCGCCAGCTCTGGGAGGGGGACGCAGAGATCACCCTTCCCAGCACGGGCAGGAAGTGCACAGTCCTGCACGGAGCCAAACCCCTGGGCTTCTACCTTGGTCTAACGCGTCCGCGCCTGGGGCCCAGACCCTTGTTCTCTTCCCGAGGAGGAAACCTGGTCATCAACGCAAACTCTGCTCCGGCTCATTTCCCAGCTAGGACTCACAGCAGGGAGGGAGGCCTGTGGTTCTCCATCCATTCCCCCTTGTCTCTGCTTTATTTGTTCAATAATACTCTCTGGCTACGGTGTGTGTGTCTCGAGGGAGGGATCCCGGCAGCAAGGCACAAGGGCCTGGCCTGGGCCGCCTGGCCTGGGCCCCCTGGCCTGGGCCGCCTGGCCCTCCCCTCACCTGCTGGTAGCTCTGCTGCTGAGGTATGGTCTGAGGAACCAGCCGGGGCTGACTCGCGAACACGTGGCCGTCCAGGTACAAAGGTGGGAGGTGGCTGCCTGGAAATGACCCGGGACGGCAGCAGAGTTAAGTTGGGCTGTGGCTGACTGTCCCCCTAATGAGCACTGCCCACCGTCCCCAGGGGACTCGGTTCCATGCTGCAAGGCACGGCCTCCCGCTCACCGCGCACCCAAAGCCCCCGCCTTCGGGTAGGGCATTTACTACAGGGGGGGCGGCCCGGTCTCTCAGTCACTGTCCTCGTCATCTCCCTGCTGTTGAGTCCACAGTGGAGGGTCAGAAGGATCTATTGGAATTCCATCACGGAGACCTGGGCAGCCGGCCCTCAGCATCCCTGGGTACTGACTCCCCAGAGGACGGTGACAAGCACAAAGGCAGTGACCACTGCCAGAGGACACCTAGGTGGGTCCAGCTTCATGGGTGTGGCCCTGCGTGTGGCACTGTCGCAGGCCACTTCTGGGAAGCAGGCTGTGGCCTGGTGAGCTGCTCACCGCCACGACGGCACAGCCCTGGCACCAAATGGCCCTGGCACCAAATGGCTCCAGCCCAAGGCTACTGGGCTTCCCGCCAGGTGGGAGGGCCTCGCTGTGACCCGCAGATGGGAGGCATGGGGTGCAGCTGGGTGGCACCCAGGAAACTGTGACCACCAGACTGTACGTCAAGGCTTGGAGGGACACGGTGCTCGGGGCTGTCAGATCGTGAGTGGTGAAGGCCCCGGCTGGCTTGGGACACGATACCTGGCATCGAAGCAGAAGGCGCCACGGAGGCCACAGGCATGGGCGGCATGGACACCCCACCGAAGGAGCTGTAGTTCACCCCGCTGGAGGCGCCCACGGAGCACGGAGGCTGGGTGCCTGAGCCCGCACCGCCCGGGGAGCTCTGCTCCGGCAAACTGGGGGAGTTCTCCCACGCCTTGCGCGCGGACTCCATCTTCGGAGGCAGAGGAGGGAAGGGTACGCGTGAGTACTGGGCGTGGCGGGCACTCGGACTCTGCCCGCCGCCTCTCCACCCAGCTGAGGGCCGGTCACCTTCAGTGTGAGGTCAGCAGAGGGGAAGGACATCGGGGACAGGCCGATGGCCCTCTGGATGTGGTGATCCCGCCGGAGAATGGGAATGCTCTGAGTTAACCCTGCCTGGAAAGCGGAGGAAAGGAGACC
>PVJX010018967.1:0-35634 GCA_004027295.1 Dolichotis patagonum
ATATTTGAGTGGGTAAGATGGATGACCATATTGTTGTTTTTGTCAGATCGTGGAGCAGAACTGTTAACAGTCTCACTGTTTGAATGTCTACTTTACATGTTTTAACTTTGTAATTTGAACAACTATTTCCAAGAAGTCAGTATGTAATTAGTCAAGTAATAATTTCTTAGGTTTTATTGTTGTACTTTTCCTTTTTTCCCTTGGAATACTGTATTGTCGTTACCCTTTATTCTGTTTTATTTTGTTTTGTTTTTTCCTCTTTAAATAACATTATTAAAAATAAAAAAATAAAAAAATAAAAAAAATAAGATTTTACTTTTACACAAAGTCTTCCAGTGTTGCCAAGGCTGGCCTCAGTCTTGAATTTGTAATCTTTTTGCCTCAGTTTCCAGGATAGCTGAGATTGCAGGCAGGTACCACAACACTCATTCAACTAAGACTTTTTGGTTGGCAGCAAGTCTTTCTCTTAAAAATTTGGTTAAATCACTAACTACTGAATGTTCTAAAATGTGATTAAGTACTAAGTACAATAGGAAAGTCTGCAGCAAAGAGCAGAGATGTAAATTTGCCTTTGTTCTGAGAACTTACCAAAAGTAAAACCAAACTTTTATGGCTAACCTCTTAGTTCACTCTGAGATGGTGCAGGCTGGCATGATTGGGCGGAAATGAATTTTAACAGAACTAATGTGAGAAGGTCAAAAGAGCTTACACCTTCAAAATGTAACCATTTTATGGGCAACAGAATGTATCTTTACAGTAGACAGTTCTATTTAAACACAAGTGAAAATAATATTTATTTATGGCTTTTGAGATGGAGGTGTCTCTCACTATGTAGTGCAGGCAGGCCTCAAGCTCACTACATAGCCCAAAACAGTCTCAAACTTCAACTCATGGCAATCCTCCTGCCTCAGCCTTCCCAATGCTAAGATTATAAGTACATATACCACCATGTCTGCCAGTATGTGTAAAAATGTAGACTACATTATCTATCGGATAAATCGCTTTAATACTGAGAAAGTTACCACTTTTTTTTCCCTTTGTTTTGTTGAGACAAGGTCTCGCTATGTAGTTTAGGCTGTAGAGAAACTTGTAGCAATCCTCTTTTTCAGCCACTAATCTCTGTTCTTCTCTTTTGTGTAGTCTAAACTGAGTAATTGATCATAAACAGAGAGAGTGGTTTTGAGGTGGTGTTTTTGTTTAGCCTTTAAATATCAGGTACTGGGCTCTTAACTCCTTAATTTCTTTTTGACACATAAATTACAGATATTAAAATATAGACTATAGGGTAATGGTAAAAACTTAGAGACAGAAAAAAGTAACGTTTGGGGAGTTGAACAGAATTTTATAATCAGCACACTGCCCTAATCTATGCAAACAGGTAACAAATTAGTTTCAAAAGTCAGTATTGTAGGAAAAAACTGTGTGTATCAATAACTGAGAAATTTTCAGGATAAAATGGCTATTTGTCCTTACTTTGTTACCCATCAATTACTTGAGCAAGAAAAGCATAAACTGGGTTTAAGCTGACCAAAACCATCAATTTATTTATTTACTTTATGGAAGACCTAAGCCTTATGTAATAATTCTACATAGTTTTGTCTGCTCCTTTACTAGATATACAACAAAAAATGATGAGGCTCAGTTTATTTTGGTAATCTAATAATAATTAATTGAGCATAACTAAACTGCAATTCTTATCAAATGAAACATGCTGCCTCTAATGTATAAATCTAATATACATATTCTTCAAGGGAATGAAAAATGAGTAAAAGAAAAATATTAAAAACTATATAAAATCCACATTACTAGATGTGCTACTGCAGATTATCGACAGTATATTTACATTTTTTACTAAAGTTATTTTTTTACCTTACTGTCATCATTTAAAATTTTTAATGCATCCTAAATATCCAAAGATATCTCAAAAACCAGTCCATCTCCCCTATTTTAAATTAATCATGGGTCCCCTATTTTAAATTAATTATTCTCTGTGTTTAGATGTGAATTCTTATAGCTCTTCCAATCTGCATTAGAAAATATAATACAAATCACAATCTACCAGGCCGGGGTTATAGCTCAGTGGCACAAGCACCTGCCTGGCAAGCACAAGGTCCTGAGTTTGATTCCCGGTACCAAAATGAGTAAAATTAAAAACCCACAAATTTAGATAAGTAATCATTAAGTGTTAAAGATAAATGTTTTAAAAAATCACAATCTACCACTTTTCTGAAAATGGTAGAATCTGAACTACCTTCATTCTAAAGATTTCCTAACAGTTGTAAAACTTCATAGATAATACTGACAAGCTTGCAATATACCCAGAAATATGTATTAAAAACTGAATCTTACTTTTAGCAAATTCAGTGTTAAGCCTTCCTGAGATTTTGTGTAAAATAGTTTGTATAAGTTTTTTTTTAATATTAAAGAAAATAAAACAGAATAGTCAATCAAAATCAAACAAGAAAAGCAATACAGGACTTCAAAACAAGATAATAGGAAATCCACAATGGTTACCATAATATATCGTGTTATCTTCAAAATAACTGCCCACACTATCACCAAACATGAAACAAAACAAAACAAAAAACCAAACATTGAAAATGATACAGGACTTCAAAACAAGATAATAGGAAATTAACAATGGTTACCACGATGGCTTGTTATCTTCAAAACAGCTGTTCAGACTATCAGAGGTAGACATGAAAAATTAACCAAACGATACAAGAACAAAGTTGCTTCTTTACTTCAGTTGTTATCTTTTCAGAAATTTCAGCTGTGTGACTTCTAATTTCTACTGTGTCTGTGTCTCCTGAACTTACTCTGGGTGGGCTGGAGGTCTGAGATTCCATTTTGCTCCTTTGTCTTGACATTTTCCTGTGTTCTTCCGCCATCAGTTCACTGCTATGTCTGGGCTGCTGCACTGGCTGCATGTTCCTAGGTGTAGTAGACTGCAACAGGCACCTGGGTTCCTCTGATCCTGGGATCCTGGAGTGGTGGAGAGGCTTGGGGTGGTGGTTCACTGATGCTCCCCTGATGGCGCAGGGGCCTCCGGATGTGGTTTCATCTCAGGGTTGGCACTGGGCTTGCCTAGGCTGTTTGTTTGTGGTCTTGGGCTATGTCTTTTTCTCTGGGTTGATCTCTCTGGGCCACTGGTGTAGAGTGTAGCTTTTTCCTAATAATTCTATTTGTTCACAGGTTTGGTTTGGCTTTGATATTTATTGATTTTTCTGTCTAGTTGATGTGTCTCTGTGTGACAATGGGATACTGAGGTCTACCTTTACAACTGTTATTGCTCATTTGATTTCCCACGTCTACCAATAACCATCTTATATAGTTGGGTGTTCCTATATTAGGTGCATATATATTAATGATTGTGATGGCATTTTGCTCCGATTTCTCACCAACCTGTCAATCTTATGTTGTTGTTCTTTGCTTCACCTTGTAACTGTTGGATTGATTTATCATGGTCTCCTGCTATTTTTGAGATAGTTTTCTTTTCAGGATCACTAGCTGCAACTCTGTCTTCAAGATCTGAAAGTCTATCCTTTCCTTTATTCAAACTATTGCATATACTTTCAATGGAGGTTTGAATCTCCTGTTCTCTTTGGATTTGTTTCATGGATTCCATTTCTTTCCTATGTTGGGAAATTTTGGTTTCCATCTTTTTCTAAGTTCATCTATTCTTTTGTGTCTTCTCTACTATCTTTGATTTTAAGCATTATTTCTTTCTGTACCTCAGAGATGATTTTCTCTATAACCTTTTCCATTTGTTTATTCACTTCTGTTATCATTTCAGAAAGTTCCAGTGTTTGACTTCCAACTTCATCCGCCTCATTGAGTTTCAGGCCTGCCCTGGATGAGCTGGGGGTATGGGGCTCTACTCTGCCCTTGTGCCATTATCCACCTTCTCTTTTCTTCTGCTTTTGTCTTCTATGTTGATGCCCACCAACCTCTCATGACACATAGCTCTCCACTAGCATTCAGGCCTCTCTCATGGCAGAAAGTAGATGTCTGTTCCTTAGGGATCCTCCAGATGCAGTTGGCTCTTTATAGCTATCCCAAGAACCTACCCTCTTCAGGTGTTTACAGGTCTGTAATAAAGTCCACGTTACATCCCAGAAATGTGCTGGGTGTGGAGCTGATCTTGGCCTCTGGATGTGGGGGCTTGGAATGGTCTTCTGTTGTTGCAGTTCTCCAGAATCCAATTGTTCTCTCCTTGCTGCTTCTTCAGATGCTTCCACATTACTGACTTCACTGATTGCTTTGCCCTTCAAAGGTATGTGTGCAACTGTGTGCCGACTTGTTTCCTGGGTCTGGGCCTCCTGGTCTTATACTCTTCCAACTGGACTCACCATCCAGGGGGTTAATGAAAGAGGTCTGGAGCGCAAACTCACTGTGGTCCAGCTGGCCCCACCCTCTGGGATGTAATGGAGGGTGTGGAGTGTAAACTCACTTCTTCCAGTTGCCTGCCCTCCAGGATGCAATGGAGGAGGCCCAGGTCACTGTCTTCCAGCCACCCCCTCCCAGATCCCTGTCTTCCAGCCAGCCCCACCATTAGAATTTGATAAGGAATAAAACGATCATTTTACATTAATATGTTGTACTATTTAGGCAAAAACCTAAGTCAATAATTTGTGAAAGTTTTAAAAACTCACTTAAATAACAGACTAAATTGTATTTTAGCGTTTGATTAAAGTACTTTTCAGGAACCATCCAAAATTCATCTAGCCTTCATGTAAGTGTGAAACCTAAGTGATCAATGAACTATTTAGGTAGTAAGTAGTAGTGGTGCATAAAAACATAAGTACTTAGATTGAGTCAATCAACTTGTCTTCTCCTTCATAAATACTGTTTCCCAAAATACTGCAGGAATCAGAAAACTCAGGAACTGACTCCTAGTTTTGTTCCTATTAAAAATTTTATGATTTTTTTGTGGGGTGTGTGTGTAGTGGTTGAACCCTGGGTGCTCAAAACTAGGTCCCCATTCCTTTTGTTTTCATTTTGAAACAAGGTCTACCTATGCTGCCTCAGCTGGCCTGAAAACTCCTCATTTTCCCATTTCACCCTCCAGAGTGGCTGTGCCATCACAACTAGCTGCCCTAGTAGAGTTTTTTTAAATTGGATTGGGGGGTATTACGGATTTAAAAAGGGCCTTTACACTGGGCTACATTCCCAGCCCTGTTTTTAAATTTCAAAACAAATTCTAAGTCACTAAATTGCCCAGGCTGGGTGCAAATCTATGAAATCCTCAGTCTCCTAGGCATGTGCTATCATGCCATTCTCCTTTTAGCAAGTTCTTAATGTTAAACTCTAATAGTTTCATTCTCTGTTAAACAAGAACAACAAACATTTTCTTGCCTACTACATCTAACAAGGCAAACAACATATACCTAACCAAGTCTGAAACTAAATGTTACATAAAAAATTTAAAGTTGTGTTATCTCCTGATGTTTATCATATACTGGTAAATACATACAACTATTTATTTACTACAGTTTACCCACACTAAGGTTGATGGACTTATTCTCAAGAAATCAGAAGGGAAATGAAAAAAACACAGGAGCTAGTACAGAAATATTATACTAATTTAAAGTAACTGAACGAAAGAAAATATTTTTGTTTTTCATCTCCCTAAGTTGCCAATCTGACACTGAAGAAAATTCATTGTCACCAGACTTTGATTCTTAAAATTGTTTTGAAACCTAGGTATAGAAGTATTGGGCTCATATCTTAATAAACATCTATTCAGCTGGGGATTTAGCTTAGTGGCATAAGCGCCTGCCTGGCAAGCATGAGGTCATGAGTTCGATTCCCCGTACCGCAAAAAAAAACAAAACTTGATGTATACCCTTTGCCTGATACTTTTTTTCTCTCTCTTTCTTCCCACAGCTGATAGATCTAAATATCAGAAGTACTACATAAAACAATCATTAAACTATGTAATCAAAGAACTAAGCCCAACTTGCATATTTTTCTACATTAGGCAAGAGCAATATTTCAAACACAAAATAACTGAGTATTGCTACCCTGGTGGCATCTGAAAATTACGGTAATAAAAGTTCTCAAACTTGTAAAAATAATTATGACATGTTATGTATGTGTACCAATTCCCCGTGATGCTGGTAATCATGTACTGCAAATGTGATGATGATGATGATGATGCCCCATTTTCCCTCTAATCTTTCTTTTTTTTTTTTGGGTGCTGGGGATCGAACTCATGACCTCGAGTTTGCCAAGCAGGCACTTACGTCACTGAGCTAAATACTCCAGCCCTCTAATCTTTCTACTGAAGTGATTAATGAGGTGTGAAGTAAGTAAAGACCTACACAGTATTCTTCAAGTGAATGAACTTAAATAGAACCCATACTTACAGGTTTTTCAAACATTTCCCCATTTTTATTCTGAGTATTTTAGAAAAATTTTAGAAAAATTTTCACTGATCAAAAACTAAAACATTTTGAGATAACAACATCCTGATATGCTCTATTTCTTATCGTTTAGATTTTAAATGATAAATGATGGTAGAAAAACTGTCTAAATAGAAAATTCCATTTAACATTATACAGTTATGTTTCTAAAATGCTATAAAGCTAAAGCATAAAATGTCATATATATTCCTAAAAGCATGTTAAATTCTAAAGACAGTAGTGAGAATTTCTTCCCGATTGTCTTTCAGTAGAAAACTGCCAAGTGCTGAATATACAATTCTCTATTTTGAAGTGCTATACCTAACTTTTGTTAACTCCATGTAGAATATTACTCCTAAATTGTCTTACTCTTAAGTACTCACTCATAGCTATCATTAATATTAATCCACTTATTTATGTTAATTTTTACCCTTAACACGAAGAAGTTATAATAAATTATAACGCTTGTTAAGAGGTGTTACAATATGGCACATAATAGAAAGGCAGCATCATGAATTAAAAAATAGTAACATAATTTTTAGTAAGTTGATAATGCAGAATATCAAAGAAATATACCCACATCATAAGGACTGATATTCTAAATAGGTCTCTATCACCCTGAGGAAGCCAGGAGTCACCATCCCAACCCCTACAGCGACAGTCACTGCTCTTTAAGCATGCCAGCTTGCCATGTGACTCACTTCCCCATTTGTCCCCAACTTCATCAATTTTTCCTGAGTAATTAACTTCTAATCTTACTGGCTGACCATAGTTCTGTCCCACTTCATGTCTGCCTGCCTGCCTTGTGAACTCCCATTTTTCTCCACCTTGCCTGGTGGTCTGCTCAAAGTCCCTAGCAAAGACAGTCTGGCAACCTACTTAGGACTCCTTCTGTCTCTCTTGGACAGAAGCTTTCCTTTTCTCCATAAATACATTCTGCCCTTAAAAACAAGAGTTGATAGTGTCATTTGTCTAAGGATCACATTCATCATAGGGAAACTGCACCTGTACATGATATATCTGGATTCTTTTTGTTTGTTTGGTACCAGGGATCGAACACACGACCTCGTGTTTACCAGGCAAGTGCTCGAGTCGCTAAGCTAAATCCTTGGCCTTCTGGAGTCTTTTTTTTTCCCTTTCCCTTTCTCCTCCCATTCATTTTAAACCCTCTTGCCTTCTGTATTTATAAAAACTTTGTTTCCATTTTTTTCTCATTTTTTTCTTTACCTTTCCTTCATTTTCCCCTCTCTAGTTTGCTTTCAAATTTGAACATTTTCTTAAAGTATCAGATTTCAGAAAAGACTACACACAAAAAAATTAGTCTTAACTGCTACCCTGTAATGTGAGCAAATTCACCAAATAAAGAAAGATGAAGCTGACAAAAAGCATATTTCCTCAGTGTTCAAGTTTATAAACAGCAAACTCATCATAGTAGTATAAAAATTATTATTAAAGTATAAGCATAATGGAGGGAAATTAGAAACATGTCTTAACATCTTGTTTTTAAAATTTAAAATTCAGGGCTGGGGATTTAGCTCAGTGGCTTAAGCGCCCTGCCTGGCAAGCGCGAGGTCATGAGTTCGATCCCTGGTGCCAAAAAAAAAAAGAAAAAAAAAATTTAAAATTCAAAGACTAGCTTTCAGATATGTACATGTGTGTGATTTTCATATGTATAAATATATGTAATTGTCACATTCTTACATGTGATAGTAAAAACTATAATTACATTACTGCAGAATTATGTGGGTAACCTTTTATTAAAGTTATAAAATGTGTGTTAAATGTGTGTTAAAAAAATACAAGTACATTTAGGTTCAACGGTCACTTCTTTATGTATATTATATTAATCAACACTCTGAAGTACTCTGAAATAAGAGATTTTTCTTCAGAAAAAAAAAATGGCAGTATCCTGGAACAGCAAGACCGAACTGGGTAAGAAGATATTTCAATTAAACAATGGATCAAGTAAGAATTCTGGGTATCACTGAGAGCAGGGAAGTAAAAAAAAAATTAATAGAGAAACATATCAAATTAAATTAAAAGAAGAGTATATATATATATATATATATATATATATATATATATATATATATAAAATCTCTTAAGGCAATTTTGAGAAGTATAACACAATTCTGTATCCTGGCTACAGATTGAAATAAAATCAAGGGTCCAGGGATGCAGCTCACCAGTGCAGCACCTGATTGGCAACTGTGAGGCCCTAAGTTTGATTCCCAGTATCAGTCAATCAATCAATCAATCAATCAAATCAAGGTTAGTCTGTCTATCTGCTCACTTTGGCTTCATCAATTAACCACAAAGGGAAGAAGGGAAAGGAGATGGTTAGTGAACATCTTCCACTTTTTTAAGTCAGGGTTTCACTATACAGTTCAGGCTGGCCTTGAACTCAACTGTGTAGCCCAGGCTGGCCTTGAATTCACAAGGATCCTCCTGCCTCAGCCTACTGCATACTGGACTTAAGAGGCCTGCGCTGCCATGCCCACTCATCTTCCCATTTCCTGTCCTTATTTGTTGGTTTGTATTTGCTTCTACAGGAAAGACATATCCTTTTAGACACTTTCCAAAAGTACAGGAAGACATTAAGCGATAGATATGTGAATAAGCGCATGACACAGTGGAAAAGCAGTATTAAAGAAAAGGTCTCAGGACACCTTTGTTTAATTCTGTAGTGTTTATAAAATTTTCCTGCATAAAATACAGCACATTGGTGGCACTAGGGCCTATTTTTATTTTATTGTGTTCACAGTTTTTATTTTTAACATACTCAGAAAAAACAAAACTATAGCAATGAAAAATATGTCAGTGGTTAGGATATAAATTAGACAAAGGCTTGATCGTTTTGCAGTAGCAACAGGGAGGGTTTTTTTTTTTTGAGGATGAAAACTTATTTTTCCTGATTATGATTGTGATTACAGGAAACAAAAAATGTATTAAAGTTCATAGAACTGTCCACACAAAAAAGAACAAAGATCAAATTACTTCATGTTGGTAACTGTAGCATACTGTACTTGTTGTTCAACCCTCATACCTTTTTTTGGCAGGTTCTCACTGTGTTGTAGGCCGGTCTCAAATTCCTGACCTCAAAGGTTCACACTAGCAAGAATCAACATTTTGCAGGACAAGGTGACACAACCCTGTAATCTCAGCTCTAGGAAGGCTGAGGCAGGAGGACTGCCAAGAATTTGAGGCCAGCAAGGGCTACGTAGTAAATTCAAGGTCAGTCTGAAATACACAGTGAGACTACGCCTCAAAAAAATCCCAAGAATCAACTTTTCTCTGTGATGCTGGACCCTGTAATGTTGGCAAGCATTCTTCCACTAAGCTACATCCCAGCAAACTTCCTTTGCTAAACTTAGCTATGTGCAAAGTGTTTTTTTATTACTAAAACCATTCATCTCCTTTATTCTTCGCTGGTCTTGCATAATTTTACATTTATGGCAATACTATGGTTTAAATAATCTTGTGTTGGCCTTTTGCTTCCAGACTGCCACCACCATGGGTCGCATGCATGCTCCTGGGAAGGGCTTGTCCCAGTGGGCTGTGCCGAATCGCTGCAGTGTCTCCACCTGGCTGACGCTGATGTCAGACAACATGAAGGAGCAGGTTTACAGACTGGCCAAGAAGGGCCTGACTCCCTCACAAATCAGTGTGACCATGAGAGACTCCTATGGTATTGTGCAAGCACGTTTTGTGACAGGTACTAAACTCTGGAGAGCCCTTAAGTCTAAAGGACTCCTGATCTCCCTGAGGGTCTCTACCACTAATTAAGAAAGTAGTTCCTGGGGCTGGGGATATAGCTCAGTGGCCTGGTGCCTGTCTGGCAAGTGCAAGGTCAGGACTTTGATTCCTGGCACCGGAGGGAGAAAGAAAGCGGCTGCTGTTTGAAAGCATCTTGGGAGGAGCAGAAAGGAGAAGGCTGCCAAGCTCCCTCTGACCTTCATCGAGCCAGACCCAAATCAGCTTGGAATTATAAAACCAAGCAGCTCCTCCCCAGCGTAAGAGTCACCCACAGCCTCTGCCCTGGTGACACACATCTGTCTATGTACTCAAGCAACCGGGTCATGATTTAACTAAAATAAATAAGTAAATAAATAAAATAATAATCCTGTGTTGATGGACATGGATTCTATTTTTTTTATTTTTCACTTTACAAACAAATGAATGAAATGATTGCTACTTGATTGTGCTTTTTTTGAGAATGTAAGTTAAAATATTTATTTTGAGGGCAAGTAAGTACACATTATTTTATTTTCATTGAAGAGTTCATACATTTTATACTTCTATTTATGGTAAATGGTTCTTCTGGTACAATAATAATATGAAGTTTCTTTAAGTAAAATGTCAAGCTTTTTTTTAAAAAGGTGAGTATATCTTAAAACATTCAATTTTCAATCATAAAACTATCTGCTTGATCAAAGTAATAAGAACTCACTCTCATATGTTCTCACTTTTGGATAAATTCCTAAACAATATACACAACATGCATCATAGAAACTACATTTTAAAATCTCTTGGCTGCTGAACAATTTTTTACAATTTCAGCTGAAATGACAGCTTTAAAAACAGAGTAACATGTGAACATGTACAGAGCCCCACTCTGTTATTCCTGGATCTTAAAGCCAAAAAAAGAAAACGAAAAAAAAGAATTAACATTCCCTATAAACAACTGGGTTTCTATCAAGTTAAGAGATTATAGCTTCTGCCTAACTAGGTCCATTACACAACCAATAGGATTGGTTTTGGAATACTCCTACCTGGGATTAGAGAGTTCAGATTCTTGTATGTGAACAAAGACAGCTAAGTTCCCACAACCATTTATGTTATGGCACTTGAACTCTATTGAAGGAGCTCTCTAGTGACTTAAGAGCCTGAGTTATGTGACTGCTTTTCAAAGACAAACGTTAGAACATAGAATATATTTTTACATAGGAATTAACTTCCTATAAGTCCACAACGTACAAGCAAGAGTGCTAAAGAACACCAAACTATAGGTCCCTAGAAATGGCAGGATAGAGAGACGACACATAGCTATACCTGCTGAGATAGAATGAAAATCTCTTTTATCCATTGTAATGGCAGTTTAGACTTATTCTACGCCTTTATTTCAGTCATCCAACTATAATGTGAGACTATCTTTCTATAGGACGTTGGATCAGATCTCTGCCGAAACCTTTCAGGGGCCCATTCCTTGCTTTTAAAAGTACATCTTTGACCCCTCTTCATCTTCTAGTTCCTAATGTTCTTCTTTAGCCTCATCTCCCACCCGTGCTACACCCAGGGCACACCAAACTTTCACAGGTTCCCTGAGTGTGTGATGCTTTCTTTCACTGCTAACACTGCTCCCAAAGTCTGGGACACAAGTAACACTGCCCTTCATCACTCAGCTAATTAACACTTACTCTTTAGGTTTCCAAAGCTGTTCTAGCTCCCCTGTTGTGTCTTATACTTCTCCAAATAAGTCACATATGATGTTATTAAAAGTGCTTGATTATCACTTTGCCATTTATGTCAGCCCTTTAGAAACAGGATCCAATTTCCTTAATATGCTCCCATAAGCAAACAATAAACATTTGTTCAGTGATGAACCTAGAATACTCTGCTGATTGGGGCCCAACTCACCTACATTGATATTCACACATTCTCTAATGCACAAATTAGATAAATGTCAGGTAAATGGTTTTCAGCTTCTTAACAATACTTTTCCATCTTATAGTTTCAGACTTGAGAGCATACTAACCAACAGAATCTCCATCATTTTTTCAATTATCATATCAAATTAGGGTTTAGGCATGCACATCAAAATAGGCTCATCTCACAATTAGGCTATTCCAACTAGCAATAGAAAATTTCCTCTTTATACCCGACAAAAGCATGAAAATTCTAAATGTAAAATATACAAATACCTTCAATGAAAATCATTATATATAACCATGAATTTATTTCTTCAAGATGGTCAAAACACAGCAATAGTATCTCTCTATTAGTAAAACAGAGTCACTGGAAAGATAACACAAAGCAAGAGCTATGAACACTACTATCTTCACTGTTTTTTTGGGGGGGATGTGGGGACATAATTTTCAAGTCTCAGATACGAATTTCTTTTTCTGACTGAAATAAGAATATGAAGAGTAATTTTTGCCAGGAAATCAAACAGAAAAATAGAGAGCTTCGGCTAAAGGAAACTCAAGTCTCTATCTGAAATTAAATTTTCCTAGTGAATTGCTACATTTTGTATGTAAGTCCAAGATTTCCTTTTCTCATTTCTATTTTCTGCAGTGCTGGGGATTAAATGGAGGGCCTCAAACTGAGCTATATCACCAGCTGTTTTTTAGCTTTTATTTTGAAACAAGGTCTTGCTAATTCACTGGGTCAAACTTGGATCCTCCTAGCTCAGCCTCCCACAGTGATGGGAATACAGACACAAGCCACCACATCTAGTTAAAATACATTTTTCAAAAAATTATACCACATAAAAAAAAATTATACCACATATATTATGTAAACAGGAAAGCAATTAAGAAAATCAAACTGCTCGAAGAGGTACTGTATGTGTCCAAATTTCACTGCAGTTAAGTGTATTCTATAATTATTTTATAATCTATATGATATATGGCCAGAAATTATAGCGTAAGTAGATATACAGAGTAAGATATTTTCACTGTACTGTGTTTTATTCTCACACTTCTAACACTTCCCTGTGATACTGTTTTTAACCAAGGCTATAATTATAACACCATTGCAAACTATTATGCAAGTTTTCATCTAATACCACTGAGTTAAGAAGCAATAAACGTTTTACAAATGGCTATAAGCCATTCCAAAATACAAAAACATAAAGATACAGAAATATAAGACAATGTTTCCCCTAAAAAAGATATAAAGCAACATGTTTATTGTACAAGAGTAAGAGAAACTGATGGCCAGTACAGAGAATGGAACATTCAGTTAGAAGTTTCTCAAGCAGACAATGAGAGAAAGTATCATTCAGTTCTAGCCCATCTAATTCAATTCAAGTGAAGTAGTGCACTTCTTTTAGGAACCTACTCTGGCTTACTAGGTTACCAGTCAGTAAGATTAGGGACTGGGGCCTAAAACAGAGAGCAAAGGCAACACTGTTCACTTCTATACCCCGGGGTGGAGTGGGGTGGGGTGTTCACTATCAAAGGAATGTACCTTTTTATTTTCTTTCCTGAACAACAGAGAAGTATGAACCTACAGTTCTTTTATCTTATTGTTTCACTTTTTGAGATTCGTTGTTGTTATGTTGCCTATGCTGGGCTCAACTTACTGAACTCCAGCAATTCGCCTGAGTGGCTGGGACTAAAGGTGTATACCACTCCACCTGGCTAACTCTAAAACTTTTTATAGCTCTACAAAATGGTCCTTTCTTTAATCTCTCTCTAATTTACGATTCTCACTGCATGGTCATCAATCAGCAGCTTTTTACAGTGTTAGTGACACCACATTAAACCAATAAAAATAGGATTATCTGACAAATTGATTTGCCCCAAAGGTAAACACTGATAAAAACTATACCTCTACCAATTCTCCACCATCCTTGGATCTACCCTGTTTAAATTGTAAATTCTTAAAAATATAAGTAACAACAGGCAATGTAAATATAGTGCACAGATCAGAAAGAACAACAATGGAATCAAAAGACCACTGACAAAGAAATTAACTCCCACTGGCAATGTAACTGCCTCAATAGTCACATAATCTTTAAGGAAAACTGACAATCACTGAACACATTGTTCTATGAGAAATGAGAACTTATCACCTCAAATCTTTACTAAGGTATAAACTCAAACCAAACTAGTTTAACAATTAAAATCATCTACTAATAAAAATCAACTTTATGGCAACTCCAACAAATATTGTTCTGTCTGTCTCTGCTTTTGAGACAGGGTTTCCCACGTGGTTAAGATTGGCCCTTAACTCCTATATAACCTAGGCTGAGTTCAAACTAGCAGTGATCCTTCTATCTCAGCTACTCAAGCACTGCGATCATCTTTTGATTTTTTTTCATCCTTTGATTTTTAAGAAAGATTATACCATGAATCATAACATGCACCACAATGTAATAGGAATAATCCACAAACCCAACAATTCAGCTTCTAGAATTCTAAGATGCAGAGAATTCTATAAGCACTAAAAGATGTACTTGTGCAATTATAAACAAAAAATAAATATCCACAACAGCCAAGTAAAACACAACAGCTGTATACAATGAGAAATTAGAGGTAGTAATACCAATGTCAGGACTCAAAAGTGTAGCTCAGTGGCAGAATGCTTGCCTATCACATGTGAGGTCCTAGGTTCAATCCATCAAACAAAAAACCCCAGAAAGTCTAACATGTTTACTGCCTTTGAAAGGTATCTCTTAACATTAATATGGAGTGAAACTAGTATTTACTTGTATGATACCTAAAGAGTGTTACCATTTAAGGTAAACTATGATCTATAGCTAAAAGATTTCACAGTGAAATGTTTGAGAAGCCACTGTAAATAAACGTTTCTTAAGTGTATAATGTGGGTTCTGTGTCCATTCATGCATTGCTTGTATGTGTAGGAATGCACACACATGTATTCTATCTGTCACTGAAAAAGAAAAACCAAATCCACGTATATTTTAAAAATACTTTAGAGGCAAAGTTAAGAGGAACAAAGTGTAGTACCTTAAACGGTTGGTATAGGTATCAACACAGGTCTTCATTTTTGCCAGTAATGTACCAACAGAAGTTTGACACTCTGACTGTTCTTCTTCCTCTTCACCATTTTCTGTAGAAAGAGGCAACAAGAGCGGCACCATGGATGCACATGAAGCAATTGCACGGAGCAATTCCAGCAGAGCCCGATAGAGGGGCACATGTCTTGCCATGTCTAGAACTATGGAGAGAAGAGGGAGAAAAGTACAAAATGAGAACATGTGCAGTACACAACTAAATCTGTAGCAATGTAGCCTCTATCTGACATCAAGATAGATTGTTAAATGGTAAACAGACTAATGTAGTAGATGTTTATGAACTATCAACAAAGAATAACAAAACTACTTTGGAAAACAGAAAGATGAGGGCACAGAGTTGGGGAAGAATAAGAAATATAGTTAGATAACTATATTATCCATAAAAATGAATAGCCTAGATAATATAGTATGGCTTTATTTTATTTTTGAGACAAGTTCTCATTATGTAGCTAAGGCTGGCCTCAAATTCAGCGATCCACCTGCCTCAGCCTCCGAAGTGCTGAGATTACAGGCATGCACCAGCATGCCTGGCTACAGTATTAAATATACTTATGAGTATGAAGTGGAAATGCATTTTAGAAGATTAAGTGAAATAATGGAGTCTTTCTATCAATAGAAACAAGAGACAGGAATACAGTTTATGTCTACTTCAACAAATCACCTTTCCTATTAATACAAAATGTTGATTATGCTAACTTTCAATTGGTAGATAAGGAATTTATTAAAAATGGATTCCTTGGGCTGGGAGTTTAGCTCAATGGTGTGCCTGCTTGGCAAGCCCAAGGTCGTGAGTTCGATCCCTGGTACCAAAAACAAAAACAAACAAACAAAGACATAGTCAACTAGAATTATTGCAAGATACAAAAAGGAGATTCAAGTGACTGTTCTTAGTAAATAAGAACAATTTAATAAATTGTTCTCATTAACACTGTCAAATAAATGTTCTCATTAACACTGTCAGATTTCAACTAGTTTCCAATTTCATTTCACATGACAAAGTAAAAATGGATTCTTCATTATAAGAACATGTATTGTTTCTAAAGGCTTTCTAAGGGGTCATGGGATTTACTTTCGTGACTCATGTGACATAAGACCCAACATCTTGCTTTCCAAAGCCAGTTATTAAACAGCCTTTCCATAAACATTTTCTGAAAACATGTTGCTGGACCGGCTGGAATACAGCAGTAAAGATGACAAAATCTCTCCCCTCGTGTACCTTATGTTCTAGGTAAAGGGCAAATAAATGACAATTTTTTTCAGAAGCCAGTAAGTACTCTACACCCTAGAAAATTAAAGATGAGACAAGGAGAATGGGGGTGGGGCACACTACTAATTAAAGATAGGAATTGCCACAATGCCTCCACAGGGGATAAGTATAGAAGGATGAAGCACCACGTAGATCCTAGACTTTGTGTAGCTACTTACATAGTAAAAGGGGTAAAGAACTTGACCGATTAGCTCTAATGACCTGATGACAGACAGGGAGGCTATTCAGAGTACTGTTCAAGTGATGGAGAAGCAGACCATGTTTTATGCCTTTTAATGAATACGCACAGTAGAGGGATAACAAAATACAACTGGCATTCTCTCCATGTCTTTCCCATGTATAGAAGTTCTATGTACTGTAAACGTGGGTCTACTTAAAGGCTTCTTTCCAACCCATATTCTAAGGTAACAACACTGCAGCCCACTGTTGAGGAAAATCCAAAATACATCCAAAAGTTACTACTTGATAGGTATACAACAGAACATCCACACTTGTGAAGATGTGGGAAGACCAGACTCAAACACAGAAGCAGAAGTGCAAATAAGCTGGCATTTGGTATTACCTATTAAAAGTTTAACTGCCTGGGACATGCTTCTACTCCTAGCAATCACGGAGGCTGACATACGGGGACTGCAAGCTTGAGCTCATTCTAGGAAACTTAGAAAGACTGTCCCAAAATAAAAAGGGCTGGGTATGTAGCTTAGGGCAAAGACCCTAGGGAAAAGACCACAGTACTCATAAAAGAGGGAGGGAAAAAGAGACCGAGAGAGGGAGGGCAGGCAGGCAGGCAGGCAGGCAGGCAGGCAGGCAGGCAAGCAAGATGCCCTATATTCTATGACTCAGCAATGTCACATATTAAAATAAAGCCTGTTGCTCACATTGGCAGCACATATACTAAAACTGGAACAATACAGAGAAGATTAGCATGGTCTCTGTACAAGGATGCCATGCAAATTCATGATGCATCCGTATTTTTACCGAAAACATACAATAGATATGGTGAAAATGGAAGGGAAAGAAACTGCTCAAAAGGAAAGAACAACTGGGATAGGAAAAAGGAGAAAAGAAAGGAAAAAAAAATATTTTTTTCTTGCCTAAATCTTGTGATCTGAACTACTTTGAATATTCAATGTATTAATCAATGCTCATCTTCCATTACTATTTTGAAATTCTGTATTGTTTTTATTCTTTTTCCACTTTAAAATTAAAGAAAAAATGAAGCCTGTTGACAAGGCTGTTTAATGTTTCAATACTGAAAGTTCAAAACAACCTGTCATATACAAACAATAACATATCCAAATGATTTTTCCCTATGAAGCTTTAAAAAAGAATATAGTAGATATATCTCTCATATCAATATTTGAGTGGAATAAGTTGCAAAAAATACATGCAGATGACATACATGTAAACCCAAACACTTAGTTTTTTATGAATGGGGTCCTACAAAGGAATATTCAGAGGAAAACAGGAATTTCTTAAATTCAGTTTTATAAAAAATTCAATTGCATATACATGATTAATATCCCCAGCTGATTAGCCTCATGAAAATAGTGCAACATTCAAGTTTATCGTCTCTCTTAACCATTTCCTTCTTTTCCCATGCTTTATCAGGTAGATCAGTTTGGTACAAATTAATCTCACCTACCCTGTGTAGTGTTGCATTCCTGTAATCTCAGCACTCAGGAGGCTGAGGCAGGATTGCCTGAGAGTTCAAGGTGAGTCTGAATTACATAGTGAGTTCAAGGCCAGCCAGACTCTGTCTCAAAAAAAAAACCAAAAAAACAAAACAAAAGAAACAAAAAGAAGAGAAAAGAAACGAGAATTTGTCTCCCCCTTTTGCTATGCTATGACACTTCTTTCAATGTATTATTCTATAGAGGTGTTACTGTCCTTATGGTATCTATGAGAAACTATGACTTTAAGTCACACAAGCAGCAGATAAAAGTAAGAAGGCCAATGCTGATATCTATATATAATTTTATAGCTTTTCCCATTATGGCATTATGCTTTCTGAGCAGTCCAGTAAGGTAGCTAAGGGTCACACTGCTCTTTAAATTCGATTAAAACATAAAAACAACAATCTAGTTCCTCGTTTGCAGAAAGAAGAGGGGAGAAAAAATGAAGGAAGGGAAGCAAGAAAAGCAGGAGCAGCAGCTGCAGCAAAAGTATAAGCACAAGTGGAAAGTAGATTTATTTTCAGAAAACATTTCAGGAAAAAAGAATCCAAAGAAATACTATAAAAACTAACTTACGTAAGTTTTTAAAGCTTGTAGACACAAAGTCAACATGTATAGATGCTGTTAATTTTATACAACAAATAATCAATTAAAATATAATAGCTGGAGATTTAGCTCAGCAGCATAAGCACCTGCCTGGCAAGTGTGAGGTCATGAGTTCATTTCTCAGTACAAAAAGAGAGAGAGAGAGAGAGAGAGAGAGAGAGAGAGAGAGATCACAATAGCAAATCCAACCAGAAATATTTAAGAACATTATAGGGAGGGACAAAAATCTATGCTTCAGGACTAGGTGGCAGTCTTAGTAAATGGCTATTATGTTCATGGACAGGCACATTTAATACAATAAAAAGGTCAATTTAAAAACACATGGCTAAGCCGGGAGTGGTGACAAACAGCTATAATCCTAGCACTTGGGAGGCTGAGGGAAGAGGACTGCTGTGAATTTAAGGCCAGCCCTGGCTACATAGTGAGTTCAAGGCCATCCAGAAATACAATGAGACCCTGTCTCAAAACACAAAGCACAATACGACACATGTGGATTAAGAAGAAATAAGATATGTCATATATATACATATATAAGAACTGCACGATAGATATATTCGTGATGTACCACAAGCACATATTAATGAGAAAAAACAAAACATGCAAGGCTGAGGATGTAGTTCAATGATAGGGAATGTACTATACTTAGTGAGCCTGAGGCCCTGCGTTCAATTCTCAGCAAAGATCACAATAATTGTGCAAAAGCACACTAAATGCAAACTTTTACCTTTCAATAAAAAGATGTTTGTATCATTGAAAGCTCTGTTATTGTGTTTTTCTTTTAAGACAAACATGTTACTGCGTGAGTTTTTCTAAATTAAAATCTCAGTATTCAGGTTTAACTGCAGTGTTGGCACTTGGTCTCTAAAAGGTTTGCCATCACTGTTCTAAGGAGACAAAACAGACATAAGGAAAAATTGTAACCATATTTCATTCACATACTAGTTTTTGTCATCTGCTAATCTGTAAGGTCCTCTGAACCTTATAGATTCTGTCTCATGCCCCTAATTCCATCTATTATGTGCCGAGTGGAAAGTAAGTGGATTTACTTTCAGAAAACATTATTTCAGAAAAAAAAATTCCAAAGAAATATTATAAGAACTTACATTAAGTTTTTAAAGTTTGTAGACACAGGCAACACGTACAGATGCTGTTAATTTTATATAACAAATAATCAATTAATCCTGTCGCATGCCCCTAATTCCATCTGTTATGTGTCAAACCTCATTCTTGGCACGTACTTAAACCGTTGAGCTAAATCCCTGGTCTGAAACCTCATTCTTCACCTAATCTCTGTTTTCTTCGAATTTCTTTTGGACACACTAACCTTCCATCCTTCTAAAACAAGTAAAAAGCGTCTTAACCTATCCACACACTATTCCTTCTTTCTTAACTGAAAACTCTCACTTCCCTGAGGATGTGCCTGCCTCGTCCCTGTCCAAGTTCAGATGAGGTTTACACTCTCAATCTTCTAGAAGTGAGGCTCACAGAATACTATTAGAATGTCTTAAGGATAGCTGCTGATTTATGTCTCCATTCAACTATCAGGTTTTGTTTCATGTATGTTGAACCTTTGGTGTTAGGCACATACACATTTACAATTTGTACTTTTAGCTACACAGATTCCTGTTTTATTAGGCAAAATTTCTTTCTCTTTGGAAATGCAACTTTTTCTCAAGTTAACTTCTGCTTAAATAGGCATACAACTCAGTCAGCTTTTCCTGGGTTAGTGTTTACATAGCATAGTGTTTCCATCCTTTTAAAACTATCTATATCACAGAATACTTACACTTCAGCATATAGTTTGATCTTTTATATTTTAACCCAATCTGCCATCTGAAACAATTTATATTAATGTAACTATTGATATGACTAGACATAAGTCTATTATTTTACCTGTTTTCTGAGTACAACTTAATATTGTATTTTAATACATCTAATTACCACTTTATTGGTTTTCTATGATCATCCTAGATATTAGAATGATCCTAAATCCTGGTGTTCTTGGTCAACTTAGACATAAAATTTTTTTTTTTTTTAATCGGTACCGGGGATGGAATCATGACCGCGCGCTTGGCAAGGCTTATGCCGCTGAGCTAAATCCCCAGCCCTAGACATAATATTTTATCACTTCAAATAAAATATAGAACCCTTATGACCATGTGTGCCCTTTAACCCTTACTGATTATATAATACTTTTATGACATCAATGGGTCTTAAAATTCCTACAAATAGTGTCATAATTTTTGCAATCAAAATCTTATACATTTTCTTTCTTTTCTTTTCTCTCTCTCTCTTTTTTTGAGATAGGGTCTCACTATCCAGTCCAGGTTGGTCTTGACCTCACTTTGTAGCCCAGGCTGGTCTCAAACTTGCAAAAGCACTCCTGCCTCAGCCTCCTGAGTGCTGGGATTACAGGCATGTGTCACCACACCCTATCTAAAACCTTAGATAGTTTCAAGACTTAGCAAAAAAACAGGCTAATATATTCATTAAGAAATAATCATTTCAGTTATTTCTAAAGTTCACACTTTCTGCCATAAACGATAAACTTATTTGAAGGAAAATGGATGCACCTCAATACCATAATTTTTAAAGTGAAATAAATCAGACATACAAGTTTAAATATCACATTATTTCTCTTGTGTGAGAAACCCAAAGGATAAACAAGTAACATAATGGAGGACAGATACTGCGAAATAGGAACAACACCTTCAAATGTGAAGGGGAACAAGGGTGGGAGAAGGAGAAAGAAGGACGGGAAAAAAAAAAAAACCAAGAAAGAATACAAGGGCACAAATGGAAACAAAGCTTTTTTAAATGGAGAGGGCAAAAAGTGTTAAGACAGGGAAGGGGAATAGGGAACAAAAAGAAGAATCAAGACACATTATGTACAGGTACAAGTTCCCTATGATGAATATGACCAATATGTATGACAAATATGTACTAATAAATAAAGTTAAAAAAATAAAGTTCACATTTTACACTTGAATCATTTCCATTTGGCCTAAAGAATTTTTTTAAGCATTTCTTTCAAAGCACGTTTATTCATGATGAATATTCTTAGTCTGCCGTTTTCTGAGAACATCAGTATTTCACAGTATTTCAAAGGTTCTATCTCTGGTTATAAAATTCAATGATAACAATTCTTTCAGGCAGTTTTGACAAGTTATTTCACTGTGCTTTAACTTCTTCAGATTTCTGATGAAAAGTTGGAAGGCACTTGACAAATGTGTCATTTTTTTCTGGACCACCTAAAATTTTTTTTTGCTATTTTGCCTTTAGTAGTTTTACTATGATGTTTTCATGAATATTATTCTTTGTGTTGACTCTGTTTAGCATTTGACAAGCTTCCTCAATGTTTACATTTATGTCTTTTACTGCATTTAAGACATTTTCTAATATTCCTTCAAAGTATTTTTTAACACATACTGTCTTGCATAGGTCTACAATGGCAGGAATGTAAGACCCTCTGATAGTGTTCATGGGTCTCTGAACCCTTTTCAGCTTTCCTCTTTTTGACATTCCTAGTCGAATGTCTACTTCCTCTGCAGCCCCATTGTGCTATGGAGACTATCTAGTGGATCTCAATTTCAAACATTTTAGAAACTATAAAATTTCTATTTGGTTCCCAGGTACCAGGGATCAAACTCAGGAGTAAATGCTGTCAATAAGTATTATATTCCAGTCCCACTTGATTCTTCTTTTACCGAGTGACGGATGATTATTATAGCTGCTCTAAGGCCTTTGGTAAATCCAACATCTGAGTCACTTCATGACTAAAACTGTTCTGAATGTCTTTTCCCCAGCATGCGTATCATTTATAATTCTGAATTCGTTCACAAACATCTTTAATACTGTATTATAAAACTGTGAGCATCAGAGTCTAATTTTTAATTATATTCTCCTGTAAGAAGAAACCAGGGCTCCTGAGATAAATAAGCGATTCAAGGGACTGGGCAGAGAAAATTCAAGATGAGGCTGGAAGACCTTTTGCCAGAAAGTAAGCAATCCTCTGGAAATAAGAAAGACCTATGTCAAACCGTCCACAGAAGCCGGCTTGGAAAAAAAATCCCAGTGACCAAAAATGAAATAACTTGGGCAACAAAACAATAGTAATAAAGTAGATTAGTGGCTGCTTCAGGTTGAGAAATGGGGGAATACTAGATTATACTGGCATATGCACAACTCCATAAATACACAAAAACTGCCAGACATGAAGGCGCACATCTGAAATCCCAGCACTCAGGAAGCAGAGGCAGGATAACTATGAGTTTGAGGCCAGCCTGGGATATATAATGAAACCTTATCTCAACAACAGCAGCAACAGCAACGGCAGAAAAGCAAAAAGCCATACAAAAATACACCTAACAACCCAGAATTTTACATTATGGTAAATATATTCTGAGAAAAGCTGCTAAGATATGTGTTAAATTAAAACCCATATATAATTTTAAAAATACCTACAAGCTCATGCAATATAAATAAAGAATTAAACAAATACGTAGAGTGGACAAATCTTTCTTTCAAAAGAATCCAAAGGGTGAGAGAAGCAGGCCTCACCAGGAGCTGATCCCTGCCTAGAAATGGTATCATTTTCATTGTTTTCTTGGGTTGGGTTTATTCTCTTTTGTTTGGTTTATGTTAAATCTGATGGCATAAGCAGTTATTTAAAAGATAGCAAGACAATATGGTAGCTATTTTGGATTTACTATTAGCTTATTTTGAAGTCTTTCACTGCATTCATTTCTTTGTTTTTATTGTTTCTACTCTATTCTGTTCTGTTCGATTTTTACTATGTCCGAAGGTATCTGCAGCTATTTTGAAGACAACAGAAGGCATTATGCTAACTATTGCTGATTTTGTAAGGTTTTGAAGTCCTGTAACACACTAATTTATTTTGATTAGTTTTATTCTGTCTTATTTTCCTTGGTTTTATCTTCTTTAAAATAAAAGAAAGAAAGAAAAGAAACCAAATTCCAAAGTACTCCTGAGACCAGGAAATGAAGTTTAAATCCCTTCTTACTGACAGAGACACATTCATAAAACAGAGTTTATAAATGAAAAAATAACTTTTCCCAAGCTTTACACTGGAGGTATCTGATAGACACCATAATTCCCAAGTGATTACATCAAGTTATTACCACCTCACCACTTACGAGTCACATTGATGTCACATACACTCTGCCATGATGTGACAGTAATGGATCTTTAATTTTAGGGGTATTTTCTCCTCAAATCCATAACCCCAATGTTGTCATGAGAAAAGGCCAGCCCACTGGGAACAATGTATAGAGTATCTGACTGGTAGTCTTCAAAAACGTGAGGAAGATGAAAAACAAGAGAAGACCACAAATGTTACATATCAGAAAATAGTCAACTGTACTTGCAAAAAAGCAACATGGTCTCCTAGACTGGACCTTTTGATAGAAAACAGACAGTGGAAAACTGATGAGATGCAAATAAAGTCTACAGACTAGTTAGTATCATTAAGCAAATCAATTTAGTAGTTTTGACAAACTGACTGCAGTTATATTAAATGTTAACAATGCATGAAAGCTGGCTGAGAATACAACTAAGAGTTAAAATTTTCTGCAGAGCCAGCCAAGGTGATGCATGCCTGCAATTCCAGCACTCGAGAGGCTGAGGTAAGAACCATGAGTTCAAGGCCAGGCAGGACTACATAGTGAGACCCTGTATCAAAACTCTGCAGTTTTTCTGTAAACCTCAGATTATTATAAAATTTTTAAAAAATGTAAGTCCTGCAAAATTACTTATTAAAAAAAACTGAAACAATCAATACAGCTCAGGCTACAGCTGTTTCATTTTCTGTAAATCCAAGATTCCAAAGCGTGTTACACTGTTTTGATCTGTCTTCACTTTGAGACAGGAATTACGACTTTTCTGGATTATATTATACCTGACTTCTCCAAGTCTCTATTATACTTCTCTGCATCTGTTCTGTGCGTGAGGTAGTGTGTGTGTATGTGGAAGCTGGGCTCAAGACTTGTTAAAAAAAAAAAAAAAAATCACACACATTCCATATAGTTCCCCTCCAAATGTCTCCATGAGATTCTCCTCATACACTCTGGCACCCAGATTCTCTGGGTAGAAACACAGGTGTCTTTCATTACCTCTAAATTTCCTTTCTGCACTGAAATGGTATGTGGTTCCACATTCTGAAGCCAGTACTAACACAAAAATTTTTAGCACTTTGAGTATTTCTAACAATAAAATGGTATCTCCATCTAGTAGTTGGAACATAACTGCAGGCATCCTTGCTTTACAAATGCAGCTCTCAGAATTATATGGTTGTCATAACTAGAAATCAACATTTTAAGAGAGAAATTAAAATAAACATTGTAGTATGTTAAGAGTTTCCTGCCTAAGAAACAGATCATGAAAATCATTGCTTTGGGGCATAGCGCCTGCCTGGCAAGGGCAAAGTTGCAAGTTGGTCCCTCAGACCAAAAACAAAAAAACAAAAAGCAAACCAAACTGCTCTGTCACATCATGGGATTTTTATTGTTCCTTTTTTAGAAGGTAACAAGTTGTATGTGTATTTATTTATGTTAGTTAATGGTAGGGCAATCAAGATTTCTATTTATTCAAAGATTATTGTTTCTATGTGCTAGAATCCCTCAAACTCTTCCAACTGTTTTGAAACGTATGACTAACTGCTGTGAATTATAATTGGTCTACTGTGCATATAACATTATAAACTCACCTGTGCTCAAATGTGGTTTGATACCCATTATTCACCCTTCCACTATCTCTCTCCCTGTTCCCCTACCTATTCTCTAGAGCAATCTCTGTTCTCTTTTTTACTTATATGTGATTTTTTTTAACCTCCTCAAAGAAGTAAGCAAAAATGGTATTTATCATTCTGTGATGGTCCTAGTTTTCTTTTTTTTCTTTTCTTTTTTTTTTTTTGGGTACTGGAGATTGAACTCACGACCTTGCGCTTACCAGGCAAGCACTTAAGCCACTGAGCTAAATCCCCAGCAGTCCTAGTTTTCTTAACATGGTGTCATCCAGTTCTACGTTGCTGCAAATGACGGAATTTCATTCTTTTTTATGGAATAGTAATATTTCAATGTGCATACATGATGGCCTTTTTCAATCCATTCATCTGTCAGTGGACACTATCTGATTCCATATCTAGTCTGTTGTAAATAGTGCTGCAATAAACAAAGGTATGCATGCATCTCTTTGATAAAAAGATTTCAGTTCCTCTGTCTATATACATATGCAGTTTTCATACCAACTTTTTTTTTATACCAACTTTCTTACTTAGCTTACTGAATTGAGTTGTTGGCAGAAAAGCCCAAAATTTATTTTAAAAGATACTAGTTTGTGCTGGGGATTTAGCTCAGTAGCGTAAGCGCCTACTTTGCAAGTATGAGGTCGTGAGTTGGATCCCCGGTACCAAAAAAACCAAAAGATATTAGTTCGTTACATGTAAGATAGCCAACACAGAGTCATGCTACTATTTCATGTTAATCCAAAGTTTACAGCCCTGGGTCCCACTCTGCGGTTTCCAAGGTGGCTGAGGAAGTAGTCGGCTAAGAAAAGCTCCTTGCAGGGCTCTGGCCACAGTGCTGCCATGTTCCACGGCAGGAAGTGCCTCCTACAGGGAGTGGATACTAATGCAAGCCTGAAAAAAGGTACTTTCTTCTTCCAGAGTTGTGGCATATCAGTTACACAAGAATACCACCTTGGGAAACAGTGGTGAGGAAAGCCTAGATGACCTCACACAGTCTCAACAGATCACCCCTCAACCCGCCCTCCAAGTTCTACTTCAATTTGATAAGACTATAAATTCAGGATTGGCTCAGAGGGTCTGGAACAGAGTCAATTTCAGAAGCTTTCTAAATATGTAAAGATTCTGCGAGATGTGTGGACTTTTGTATTGAATGATGTTGAATTCAGAGAGGTGACACAACTTATTAATGTGGATAAAGTGAAACCTGTAGTGTATAATGGTAAAAATATTGGCTCTAATACTACAGAATGAAAAGAAAAAATTGACTTTTAAATGCCATCTCCTGCTATCTTCACATTTGTTAGCAGAAAAATATTATCTAAGCAGCAAAATTATGGATCTTCAGAAGCAAAGGGGAACTAGGGAGAGGAAGGGTGAAAGAAAAGAAAAAGAAAAAGAGCAAAAGAAGAAAAAAAATGGAAATACAGTTCTATAAATAAGGAGAAAAGAGACTAAAGGGAGAGGAGAACAAAGGGGGAAAAAAGAGGAATCAAGATGTATTCACATATAGGCATAAATTCCCTATGATGATTGTGATCATTATGTATCTCTGAATTGTACCAATAAACTTAATTTAAAAAGGAGAAAATAAGTTACAGATGTATTTTAAGTAATTAGAATCATGTTATAAAAGTCTCTGATAGGGCTGGGACATAGCTCAGTAGCATGATGCCTGCCAGCCAAGTATGAGGTTGTTGAGTTAAATTTCCAGTACAAAAAAAAAAGTCTGATGAATCTGACTCATTTAACCTAAACATGAAGGCTCATACTGCTGCAGCTATCACCAAAACACAGTCTCCATTCAATTATACATCATAGGCTTCTAAATTTTTTCCTCATTTTCAGACCTAAAGAAAAAGGCCAATTTATGAAAAGATTAAAGAAACCTAGTAATTAAGTCATTAAAAACAGTCTTCGGTTTTTTTGTTTGTTTTTTGAGGGTTTTTGTATTTTGGTACCGAGGATCAAACTCAAGACCTCACACTTGGCAGGCAGGCGTTTATGCCACTAAGCTAAATCCCCAGCCCTTGTCTTTTTGAAAGAGGGTCTCACTATGCAGTTCAGGCTGGCCTTGAGTTCACTTTGTAGTCCAGAATGGCCTTGAACTTGCAACAATCCTCCTGCCTCAGCCTCTCAAGTGCTGGGATCACAGGTGTGTGCCACCAAACCCAGTAGCCATTAAATTCTTGCTAGAAACCATTAATTCATACAACATAAAATAGTCAGAATTTAACCTTAAATATTTACCAATATTTAATCTGTACAAAGGTCCAGATGCAAACATGTTTCTGATAGCATACACTAACTGACCAAAAAAGTTAATAATCTAAAAATGAATTGGCTAAACAAAGGAATGCTATTACCGTAAAACAAGTAAAAAGAATTGTTAGAATCACCTAATGTCTAAGATACTAACGTAATCAGCTAGTACTGCTGAAGAATAGGATTAGTGTCTCATGAGTGACATACTCATAATGTCAATAATGTTAAAAAAAAAAAAACCACCACCAACAAAAAACAGGCTGGCTTTGCCCTACAGAACTTGTATGCTCTCCAAATTCTGGTAGTAATTTTGGAACTTCTTTTTGTCTTTTCTTTTCTTTTCTTTCTATTTTCATTTAGCAGCACTGGGGAATGAACCAAAGGGTCTGTGCTCTGAGCTCTCCCCAGTCCTTATTTTTTATTTGTGACACAGTCTCTGTTTATTTTCCAGGTTAAAGTTGAAACTACAATCATCCTGCCTCTGCCTTCCAGAGTGCTAGGAAAGCAGGGTGTGTCACATGTCTGGCTTTCTTTTTTCACTTCTGATACAAAGACATTTAGAAATTAAAGTGAGTATCAATTTTACATGTAATTATTGTTGAACATTTTGGATAGCACAGGATTATCATGCAAAATGTTTAGACTAATTTTGAGACTTCAAAATAAACTTACCTGAACTGCTACTAGTAAGGTCTCCTAAGAACCTGCAGCTTATTATTAAAGTGAGGAGCAGACTCTAATATTCACATTAATTTTTAAAAAGTGATTGGGAAGAAAAGCTTAAAGACAGCAAAGTATTTCTAGATGAAGCCAAAAAAGGGCAAAAGAGGGGACGGAATTGTGTTAAGCACACTCCATAGTAAAAGGTTACTGGAAAACAAATCTATGAACTGATTTGAGAAGAAGAAACGCTGTTTTGTTTTTGTTTTTGTTTTTGTACTGGGGATCAAACTCACAACCTCACGCTTGGCAGGCAGGTGCTTATGCCGCTGAGCTAAATCCCCAACGAAACCCTGTTATTGAGATAGGAGATTAAAGCATGGCAAAACTGGCTAGGGTCGTGGGAATAACAATTACAAAATCTTAACACAAGTGCAGAACAGCTTCCAAAGCCCGATGAGATCTGGACAGCATAAAAGGAAAGGTGAGCCATGAAGAGCTTGCTATAACTTTCCACATGGCCCATGATGTGTTTCCTAGATGCAACACGTACTTTTTTTTTTCTTTTTACTTTGTTCTGACCCCTTTTCAACTTTAACTCGGCCCATGCCTGCTCTGCAGAACCAGTTTCTCTCCTACTCTGCACTTTTGCTTTCTTGAATAAACTTTACCACTGCTTTTCTACTCATTTAGTTTAATACTTTGTTTCAGATGAGCAGAATCTGGAATCTAACTCCAGAATGAAAGGTATGCAACCCAAAACCTGGTAATGTTTAACAGGCAAGCCATTGTTAGAACCAGGCTACCTTATAACACTGTTTCTATATTTTTCTATTTAGCTCAATCACCCAAAAATATAATAGAAATGTGTATAATTTTACTACAGCTCTCCAAAGAGCTCTAAAGAACATCAGGTTTATATTTTTTGTATTACCTGCTAGCAAATGTAAGCAAACCATCGATTGAGTATTATTTAGCACCACTTTCATACTTAAAAACCGAATTTGAGAATATTCTATAAAATAATTTAAAACCTGTAAAATTAACGACAAAGAAAGGCTGGGAACTGTTTCAGATTAAAGAGTTAAGAGACGTGACAAGGGCCAGGTGTGGTGGCGTATGCCTATGATCTCAACATTTGGGAGGCTAAGGATAGAGGATCACCTTGAGCTGCACAGTGAGTTCAAGGCCAGTCTGAATTACATAGCAAGACACTGCCTCAGTGAGAGAGACAGAAACAGAGCCACAGAGAGAGAGAGAGAGACAGAGACAGAGTCAGAGTGACAGAGTGAATCAGTCCGAGTTGGACCGGTAACCTACTGCCCAACTCCAACACTGCTCAAAACAAAATCATAAAGGAATATGAAAAAATTTCAAATTTGATTTTAATCTTCTAAAAACATAAGTTTTATTAAGTTTTGGGAAATCTAGATATTTGGATTTTAAAATGCCACTTAAAAAGTCAATATTTTAACCAAATTTGTCAACTAACTTTATAATTAACTTTCATTTACTTATGTTACATTTTCCTGAAAACAGTTCATAATTGGCCCTACCTGAATAACACACTGCATTTCTTATAAACTAAAAAAAAAATCCAAAACTCCAAAATAATTCTCTAATTATTGAAGACACACTTTAAGAGACATGCTACCACCTACTATAATCACAAGTTCATTTAAAATGCCTTAAGGACTATTTAGACCGAACAGCTGAGTGCACATACTAGACCCAGACCAACTCCACAGTCATGGACTCCACACTCTGGCCAGGGCCACTGCCAACTCCGAGCTGGCTCTGCATTTTGCTTTCCTTCTGTATTGGGCCACAGAGGTGCCAACTAACCGACTGATCTGATCTTACACGAGCAAAGCCTAGGATAGAAGATACTGTTGGATTCTACTTGGTTTCCCTGAGGACAATGTAAATAGCCCTAAAAAGCAGAGAGCCACACAGCTGTCTACTAAACAACCAACCTCATCAGGGAAGAGGTTAACACCCTGGTGAAGAGGTAAGCAAAAAAAAGTTGGCTGCTTCAGGGAGAAATAATGGGTATGCCAACAAAGCTAGGCCCAAGAAAAGCCCACACCTACTAGAGACTAAATGAAAAATAGTGTGGACTTTGATCCTGAGAGTGACTTCTTCAGGGTAGGATGGAGTTGGAGGAAAAAGTCAGTGCAGTGTCTGCTGTACTGCCACAGAGAGATTAATTGGGTGTCATTTTGCGAAGGGGCTAATTGTGTGTGACTGAGCCATGGAACACCTACTCTACATGTTAATTACAAGTCTAAAATGTTAACCATATGTTGTAGTCAGGGATTGCAACGAAAATGACTACATACAGAACACATAATTTACTGTATCATTTATAATGCTCACCCAAGGAGTCAAATACAAAGAAAGTGCAGAAATCTATCCAAACACTGAAGACCTAGAGAACCGATCTGAGGGCCTGGAGTCCATGGCAATACCCTGAATGAATCCAGCTGAAGACCTACAGCCCGTGACGATGCCTCCTGAGTCCAACTGGAGGCCCAGAGTCCACAACAATGACTCATGCAAGTCTGTTTCACAGATCTGCTCTGGGAAGGCAAAAAGGTTAGCAGTAGAAACTAGAAAGTCTGTGCCAGCAGGATGAAGGATCTATGCCAGCAGGTTGAGGGTTCTACACTGGAGCCAAGAAGTAACACTCAAAATAAGAACCAAGGCTCCCCTAAAAAGTACCACAGCCATCCTCAGCAACAATGAGGTCCCAAGCTCCTCTGATGATAACAGCCAGGAAGCCAGCATGACGAGCTCCTCTAGGAGAACCAGTGGCTCCAAAAGAACCAACAGCTCCAAATAACACTTAAGAGAACCCACAGCGCTACTCTTCCTCTCCACTTCTTTTTATGCTGGCAACAGTTCTCAGGTGGACCTGCTACACTCAGCACTACACTGATTTCAGTTCAGCTGGTGTTTAAGCTGACTACCAGTTTTCAATCCACCACACCATACCACAGTGACTGGGTGAGAGACTACTATGGAAAACAAACTGGAGAAGGTGAGGGCAGGACACAGATTCCCTGAGAAGTTCAAGCTCAGGCCAAAAAGGAAATAGGAGTCTGCATTCTGCAGTAAGTTATGGGACAGGTTCCTAGGCGGGGGGCTTGGACCTTTTGAACGAAGGGGTTACCACGCAAAGCCAAAAGCTTATATACAGAAGAGGGGCACAGAGGCTGTGATTTGCTGGAACCCAAAGACTGGTGGTCCTGGAAGAAAATGACTTATTTGGCAACAGATGAGAATTTCTTTTTTTTCTTCTTCTGACCCCGTCTCTCTGTCTCTCTCTCTTTCTCTCTCTCTCTGTTTTCTTTTGTTTTTGGGTGGTTTGGAGGTTTTCCCCTTTTCGTTTCTTATTTTTAAAATTATTACTACCTTTACTTGTTCCTTAGGCACTCTTTTTTTTCTCATTTTTAACTCAATTTTAATTTGTCCCTTTATTTTTTTTCTCTATTTTTTATCATCTGCTTCCCTTGTTGGTTTTTTTTGTTACATTTATCTAATATTGCTAATTTTCTTTTATTTCTTAACAGAACCTTTTATTTATTATTTAAAAGTTTTTATTAGTACATGTTTGCAGCACACAATGATACATTCACTGTGGGAAATTGGTCCACATATGTAACACATTGTGATTCTTTTTACCTTTTCCCTTTGCCTCCATTTCCTTCTTTTTGGCCAGCATCAGATTCATTCATTTATCTTATGTCCTTTTAATTAGCACACATACAGATTAACAGACTTACTAGGCCAAAAACATATAAAGCACATAAGACAATCATACTAAATCAAGGTACATGTTTGTCTATGGTAGATTACAATAAAATTCTCTTGTTTGTATTATACATCTTTTATTTTGCATTTTACACACTGACTTTCTCAGATATAAGAAACTGATATTTAAGATTGTGTGTGTGATTTACTTCACTTAATGTTATGATCTTAAAGTACATCCATTTTCTTATGATGACTTCTCTTTATAATATAGTAGTACTCTATCGTGCATAAATACATTCCTTTTATCTATTCATCTGCTGGTGGACATACAGCTGCTTCCCAGATTTAACTTATGAACTATGCTGTTGTAAACATGGTTATGCATAAATCATGATGGTATGATGTCTTTAAGTCTTTTGGAAAGATACCTACAAAAGAACTAACTGGATCAAATGGAACTTCTAGTTTTAGCTTTTTAAACAATTTCTATAGTGGCTGTACCACTTGATACTATCACCAATAATGAAAAAACATCCCCTACCCCGCTTAACTTCATCCTTGACAACATTTGGTGTTGGTTGATTTCTTGATGATGACAGCCATTTTTTCTGGAGATAGAATCTCAGTGTTGTTTTTCCATTGCTTAGGTTTTTTTCCTTTCTTTCTTTTCTTTTTATTTTGTTTTTTGAGTCAAGGTCTTACTCTGTAATTCAGGATGGCCTTGAACTCACTATGTAGCTAGAACTGGCCTAGAATGTGGCTGGCCTAAAATTTGCAGCACTTCTCCTGCTTCAGTTTTCCAAGAGACAGGATTATAGGCATGTGTCGCTATACATGGCTCCATTGCTTAATTTTTGAAATTCATGTTCCCATTCCTCTCAACCTCTATCCTTAATATGATACCCATTAAGCTTCATCAATCTACAGATAGTTAACTATACCTTACTATGGTTGAACAGTGGGATGTAAGGTTGTTCTATTGAGTATATATTTACTATAGATCAAATGTTCATGTTATAAGTATAGAGCTCTTTCTTATGGTTAAGTGTGGTATCTTATTGGTTTGAAGGGATCATCAATATCATGTTTGTATTCGGTGCTACTGTTGCTGATTTTATTACTTTAGCCAAGGAGATACAGTTATGGCTTCAAATGTTTTTCTCTGTACATCAGCATCTGGATTCCTGGGGTATCATAAACAATACTGAGGTCATTTCCCAAAGAACTGGGTACTGGGCCATATAAGCTTTAATGACTCCTCCCAAATAATAGGAAATCATTGGATCCTGGAACTCAGGCAAAGGTCAATAGTTAGATACAACCAGAGGACATCTCTGAAAAATAGACTTGTTAGCTAAAGAGATCTCCATATTATCAATAAAGCTACCCACTAAAATGAATCTACAAACCTCAGCACAGAAAACAGAAACAACCAGAGGACATCTCTGAAAAATAGACTTGTTAGCTAAAGAGATCTCCATATTATCAATAAAGCTACCCACTAAAATGAATCTACAAACCTCAGCACAGAAAACAGAAAGACCAAAAATCAGAAACATAAGAAAACAAGCCAGTAAAATGCCTCCAAAGTTGATTACAGGAGCATTGAAGGGAAGAAATCAAAAGTCACCTAGGCAAAATATCTGAAAGGATGATAAAAACAAAATGGGTCAAAAAGGTATTTGGTGAATTCAAAGCAATAAAAAAGATATGATCATAATGAAATAAATGATCAGTAAGTTTAGCTAAGATACTAATAAAAAATAGAAGAGCTAAAGAGAGGCAAACCATGAGTTATCTGCATAGAAAACAATTTTTAAAATTTCAAACAAATCCAGATTAAACATTATACTGAAAGCATGTGTAGGAGATGAGACCAGTGTCAAGACAGAGTGTTAGATCAAGAAGATAGGACTGTGGTTGGTTATTGATGAGACAAACCTTAAAAACAAAACAAAAGAACATAAAAATTGATCTATTAGGTGCCACATGATACAAAGAAGAACAATCCAAGATTAACTGGAATTAGTGCAAAAATCAGAAGACAGCAAAAAAGGTCATAAAAAACCTACACAGAAGCAGAAAACTTGCAAACCATGGAAAAAGGATTTGGCATCTAGATAAACGATGCCTACTCAAACCAAATAGCCATGATCAGAAAAGAACCAACCCAAGACACATAATAGCTAAAATAACAAAAACTCCAATAGAACTACATAATAATAAAACTGTTAAAGAAAAGCAATGAATCACTTAGAAAAAAGATAACCCAACAAAATTACAACAAATTTCTCAACACAAACCTTAAAGGCAAGAAAACCTGGGAGTGAAGTTTTAAACCTTAAATGAAAACTTTCAACTCAGACTGATAAACAATATGCTGCAAAATTACCTTTCCAGATTGATGGAAAAATAAAGATATTTCTATGACAAAGAAATCACACCCCCAAGCCAACAAAACTCCAAAATTCTCAAAGATATCCTAGAAGGAAATAATAAAGCTAACAATTTCGAAAGACCCAACAGAATGAATTCCCAAGGCAGGGCACCCAATTAGGTAGAAGGAAAACAAATAGATTCAGCAACAAGAAAATAATACAACAACAGGGATAAGCCAATACCTCCCCGTTATAACCATCAATATGAATGGTCTCAATTCACCAACTGAAAGACACAGATTGGCAGAATGGATCAAGAAACAAGATTTAAAAATACCTGGCATACAAAAAACACATTTAATTCCAACAGAAATTCACAGACTAAAAATCAAAGTAATAAAAGCCATACTCAATGCAACATCAACAGTTGCATAGCTTGAGGGTGAGTCCCCTCACTCCCACATCTTACTGTCCAAAAGGAACATTATATTGTAACAATTTACTCCACAGGTCTGCAAACTGAAGAACCACCCTGAGCAGCAGGAACTCTAGCTATAGCACTGAACAGCAACCCCATAAACAAGGAATAGCTATCCCTATTTTTCAACAAAGTGAGTTTTTAACTCATTCACACAAGGCCCCAATTTGTATGTCTCACAGCCCAGTGGCTCCAATTTGAATCTGATTGCTCCCATCAGCTTGAACTACAATTTACATGTATGACTGCGCCATCAGGTAGCTTGTACTGCTTTTCTCAGGGTCACTGATTACAAAAATGCAAACAAAGGCAATGATTTAGCAGACTATGCTGGTATAAAAATTGTAATAGAGCTTCTGTGTGGTATAGCAGTTATAAATGCGTATCACATACACTAACAATGAGGTTTTTTTTAATAATTTTATTTAAAAAGGAAAAAACAAAACAAAATAAAACAGAATAAAGGGTAGCAACAATACAGTATTCCAAGGAAAAAAGGAAAAGTACAATAACAATAAAACCTAAGAAATTATTACTTGACTAATTACATACTGACTTCTTGGAAATAGTTGTTCAAATTACAAAGTTAAAACATGTAAAGTAGACATTCAAAC
>PVJX010018968.1:0-35643 GCA_004027295.1 Dolichotis patagonum
GCAATGATGAACATTATACAGCTTTTAGTGATACAAACAGCTCACAGCAGCACCAACACTAAGTTAAAGCAAAAATCAAAACAAAACTTGGAAGTACAATCTGTTTAACCATCATTACTCACAAGTGAAGTTTCATTGGTCTAACCACTTTTATATAATCTGCTTGTATTGCACATTCATTTCACTTCCTAAAAATTTATTGAGCAACTACCGAAGGCTGGACAATGTGCCAAGGACAAAGAGGATAAAAAGACATGTTCTCGGTTCATGTGAACCTCACAGTCTTGCAGGAAATAGGAATATGTCAGCAGAGAAGACCACACTATGTGGGAAATTTCTGGAATGAGGCCAGAGTGCTAGAGTGGGGCACAAAAGAGAGATTCACAAGCTCCATCTTTGGGTGGTGGGGATTCAAAGGAAGTATTTTGAACAAAGGAATTCCATGAAATAATTTCACATTTAGAAATATTCTGGCAGTAATGAGGGAATGAACTAGACGAGAAGGAACAAAAATGAGACAATGAGGTCAATATTTTGGCAATGAATTCTCCCATATTCTTTTGTTCAGCACTTAGAAATGTTCCAAAATGTCTCAAATATTGATCTGAGGTGGCTTTTTCTTGAACTTGTTTTGGGAAATCCCCAAAGATACACTGAATTCTTCCATGTACCATGAACACAGTTTTAACAGTTGTGAGAAACATGGCCAATTTCATTTCTTCTTTGCCACCACATCTTCTTCCCCAGACATTTTTAAGCGAATCTAGACATCACATTAATTCATCTATAAATATTTTATTATGTCACTTCAACAGAAAAAGACCTCTTTTGAAAATATATCTCACTGCCATTATCAACCCTAAAGTTAGTAATTTTTTAATAGTAGGAGATTTTTAAAGCTTAAGGATTTACACAAATCTTCACATATGAATCTATCTTATTTCCAGTGGAGAATTTTTTTCTCCTTAATGCCTTTGGTAGGGAATGCAGAAGTAACTTCTTTTCATGCTTCTTTAAATGCATGAAAAATATACAGCTCCTAAGAATCACCATAGCTATTAGGTCTTTGACTGCACATATTAAGCAAAGACCTTTCTGCCTTATTTTTATATATTTATGGTTTGAAAATAATGTGTATGGATTGAGTGCTTCAGAAAGTTTTGAGATGTTTAAAAGACTCAGTAATTCCTCACATTTGTGTAGTGCCTTGAATTTTCCAAAGTGCTTGCACCAGCCTATTAGCTAGTGAATTCATATTTGTGCTGTACCAAGATATGTATTATCTAATGTTTACAATTGTTATCCATTTTGCTTTGTTGTTGCTTTTGGGCTTGGATAAAATAAAAAACAATACATGTAAAGGCCTCTACTTGTGAGCCAAGGAAAACTTTGTAGTCAAGCCTGCATATGCAATGAAAGGAAATTACTGTAACATCTCAGCAGTTATAATTTACTTAATTTTCTTCAGTTGGGAATATTTGGCATTTATACACACACATATAATGATTTGAAATCCATAGTTATAAGTCAATACTTTTCATGGGCTCAAAACTACAAATAACTTCCCTAAACCTCTTGGAAAGGCTTGCAGTAAGATTAAGGAACATGGCAGGATATGAATTAGTGTAGGGTCTCGGGCTAAAATGTGCTGATAGATCTTCATTAATTGGTCTCTGTTCTTTTCAAACCATTTCTTCAATCATCATTGAAATTCCCAGACATACAGCAGACCAGTTTATCTTCCAAACATTCTCTGCAGAAGAGCTTGGTGGCCATTCATCAAAGAAATTGATGCAAATGTCGTATTTAATATAGATCTTCATCTATAGAGCGTAGCCAATTTAAGCACTCTTTAAAAACTAAACACAGTCATAATTTATCTGAATACAAAAGACTGAACTGCCTGCTCATTTGCACACGTTTTTCTCAAATAAATACAGTGGAATCCTGCCTCCAGACTGCAAAGGGGCACATCGTCTGAGGCGGTGAGCTTAATGCAACCCGTAAGACAAACCTGGGTTTACGGCTGCTGGATTTGAGCAAGCTGCATGTCTGTTTTCCACTTCAGGGTCCCCCAGCGATGCGCTGGAGTCTGATTCACCTGCTTTCAAGAGCTGATTATTAAATATGCAAGGATTTTGTGAGCCAATTTTAAACTGTTAGTGGCTTGAAATCCAAGGTTGGCATATTTATACAAAGATATAGGCAAACTCTCTATATTAGAGTTCACTCACTTTCCCCAAGAACTGGTTCGCCACTTAACACTGTCCATTAAGTAGGTTTAATGACAAAATGAATTAGTTTATATAAAGCACTTTGCATTGCTTAGTCATTCCTTGGTTTCTAGGGGGCACTGGTTCCCCTCAAATATTAAAATCTGTGGCTGCTCAAGTCCCTTATATAAAATGCTGTGATATTTGCATAAAACCTATGCACATCCTCCTCTATATTTTAATCACTTCTACATTGCTTGTAATACCCAATATAATGTAAATAGTCTTTATACTCTTATCATTCAGGGAATAATAAGGAAAAAAGTTTGTACCTATTCAATACATATTCTATCCACCCTCCTCCAAATATTTTTGATCTGATATTACAATCCAGAGAGGTAGGACTCACAGGCATGGAAGGCCACTCTTACTCTCTATTCAAAAAAACAAGCAGTAAATGCTTGTTACTATTATTAACAACAAATCCAATCAACCCTGTTTCTCATACTGATGAATGCTTTTTTTTCTTTTTGCCTCAATTTGATAATCTCAGTCGCAGTGTGCCAGGGATATGTTCAGACATACACATTTGAAAAGCAACGAAAACCTCATTAATTCATTGAGAGTTCTTGTTAGTTTCTCAATCATGACAAAATATTTGATGGGAGTGAGAAAGAAATGAATGGAAATTGTGAAATTAGTAAAGGCAGAGGATTCTATACACACTCAGAATATTTACTCCCCTTGTGTCTAGTTTGAGGGGAATCATTGAAATTTCTTTGTAAATAGCAAATGGCAAAATAATAAACGACTTTGAATACATGGTAAAAAAAAAAGGATGAAAATTTTGGGTTTCTGAAACAAATAAAAGATTACTGACCCAAATTATCTAAAGAAAAAAGAAGCTTTCGGGCTCATGAAAATTTCAGAGGGAAAAAATCAAGAGATAGATCTGTTTTTGAACTCATCTTGGTGCAGGCTTTTTTGCCATGTGTCTGCCCCTTATTTGGTTAGCTCCATCCCCAGCCTCATGTGACCAGTCCATCAGGAAAGAGAAACTGCTCTTCTTAGAGCTCCTGAAAAACTCCTAAAGTCATTTGGATTGAACTAGCTACATACAGTCCCATACCTGACTCCTGTTTGGAAGTCCTAAAGGACTATGTAATAGGGCAGCGGTAATTCACAGTCTAAGACTAGGGTGCTACCCTACAAGGATGAAAGTCAGGACTGGGGCTACAGTTCAATAGTTGAGCAGTTGCCTAGCAAGAGTAAGACTCTGGGTTCCATTCCCAGCAGGGAAAGGAAGAGAGTGTGAGGGAGAGAGAGAGAGGGAGAGAGAGAGAGAGAGAGAAGAGATAAATTATCTTCATCATAATTGAAGAGCTATCGATGACAGCTCACATACCCACATAGAATATAAGCACATTGCTTTCTGTTTGAACAGCGTCCTAATAATAGCTTTCTGAAGTTGAGTTTCAGCCCTGGACATTAAAGACCTTAGTCATAAAGAAGCAAAAATAAAGATAGCATCTCTGCAGGGAAGCAATTTGAAAAACCAGATAAAAGAGTGTTAAAATGTAAGTAATAGCAAAACATAATTTCTCACACCTCTTGCCAGGCAGATTTCAGATTTGGACTTGAATAACAGGAAAATATTCCTGATACACTCTTAGCGCCTTCTGGTTACCCAAGCTCCACAGCAATAAGGTACAGGGACCTGAGAAATTTTAGAAGCATTAACATGGGGTGAAGTGAGAGAGATAAAAACTCAGCATTTTCTATAATGGAAACAAACCCATTGGCATTTAGAAATTCCACAGAGTACGTACTTGGCTGTCAGTTTGTTTTAGAATTCCATTCCAGGAAAATAAGTTCTAACTCTAATGTTATGGAGAAGTTTAAATATTTACACCAGGAAAAAAAAAAAACACATAAAACCCTCCACCCCAGAGCCTCAGTCACCGATAGGTGACATAAGTCTACCCAGGGCAACACAGGGCCCTGCCTCCTAATGGGAGGTGCTTGCTTCCATTGCTCTTGGTCGTGCTAGGCCTGAGCTGGACGTCTTCCTAATTATTAACCTTGTTCTTAAAGCCATAGGCGGTAATGCATTTGTCATGGAGGTTCCAATGCAAAATTCCCTGGTTTATCTCATTCATGCATTCTGGCATAGTCATGAAGTCAAACTGTGATTCATATCCTGGCCTGCTGTGCCCTAACCAAACACATCTTCTCATCTGCCAGTTTATATGGAGAACCTTACAGTGCTTATTACCATGGAGTGATTTAAGGGAAACTATGTTGCTTACAGAATCCTACCCAAACATGATTTAAAAAAAAAAATCACTGTGATATCCTTATCTTCACCTTTAAATGTGACACACTGAATAATCTTGTGACCAAGCCAGGGAGATACCAAACATAAGAGGAGTTTGCAGTTTACAAAAAAAAAAAAAGAAAGAAAAGAAAAGCACATGTATAAGCATTTTGAAGGGTGGCATAGATTCCAAGGATTTTGAGACTGGGTGGAGGTAGAGGTCAGCTGTCTGAGTAGCCTGAAAAAACCTCAGTTCTTCCATTACTGAACTAGAAACTGAATTCTCATAGTTTATAAACAGTATCATATAATACTTATTTAAAACATGCAGAGATGTGAGGCAGAAGATGTAAAAATCACCTTTTACTTTAAAACACAATGCATGCTCGCCTCAGACAGTGGGCATACTGTAATTACCAATTTCTTTTCTCCTGTGAAAAGATGATACCCAAGGATTTTTTGAATCTTAGCATGGAATTCCTATTATTCGCAGAAGTGTAATTAGGACTGTGCACCAAAGGATAAGCACCACTTAAGACAGCAGAAAAATTTAAAACAGGCATTTCCAGAGAATACATGACAGCATTCATGAGCCTTAAGTGCTACGAGCCGTGTAAACAACACCGGCATTCGTCCCCGTTGTCTTTCTGGGGCCTTTGAAATGAAAGGTTAGGAATTCATTCTTAATCACCCACGAGCTGTTAGGTACCTCGTGGCTTGTCACCATTGGAATTAGTTGCAGGCGCTTCTGAGGGTCTGCAAAACACGGAAAATGTGATCGAGAAGCCTGCCGCGTGGCAGGCTTAGGGTAACTAGCCCCCCTTGCTGGGAAGTGTGTCTGCTTCTCGGAGGGGTTCTGCGGCCGCACCTGCCTTTCTTGAGAGATAGTGGAAGAGCGTCTGGGAAGCAGATGAAAGCTAAACTCTCAGCTTTGGACCGGGTAGGACAGGAAACGCGTGAACTAATGGCTAATGCACGTCTGTGAAGCCGTGTTCCCCAAGTAGGGAGAGAAGACTCAGTCTGGCGGTGGCATAGTTTGCCCTTTAATTTAAGAGCAGCGACTCTTCCTGGTGTTCAAGGCAGGCTTCATCATCATCATGATGTCCTACAAAACCTGGCCCTTCAATGTCTGTCGAAGGCCCAGCAGCATCAATGTCTCCTGAAGCTAACAGCGATGCGGACCGCGGCCACCCCAGACCTGACCCAGAACGTGCATTTACAATACCCGAGTTCTTTCACTGCCTGCAACATTTGAGAACCACAGATGTAATGGATGATCAGACACATAATCTATTTAGAGAGCCTTTCACTGTCTAGCAGACATTTACAGTCCAGGTGTGATTGCTAAACCCATCCAGATGTGAAACCGGTGCAGTGCCGTTCAGTGCCACGTCCACCTCAGTGTGTGACATATTGCAATGGACAGATGGACGGAGGATGGATTGGATGGATGGGTGTATAAAGGGCATGGTACTCCCCTAAAATACTTGAAAGAAGAAATGAACATTTTTAAAAGATCAATTAAAGACCAGCATTTGTTTTGTGCTATTACTTGGAGTTAACTACAGGATCATAGTGGGTTACATGCCAGGCCAAAAAATCTGATTTTAGAAACTGACTGAAGAGTTTCCAGCCTCCAGCAGCCCGGGTTCGGAGCCAGAACTGAGGTGTGGAAGGGTGTGCCTCCCCTTCCCTGAACATGAATGCATCTGTGTCCTCTGTAGCTATGTTCCCATTTTCTTCTGGTTATGTGTCACCGCCATAGCTAAAATAGAAACCTTTTAGTGGTAGGGACAAGGCCTGAAATATTAGCTCTCCTACACCTTGGGAATGTCCTCCAGTGTGAAGCTATGCCCTAGTGGTGATCATGCCGTGTCTGCTGAAGCCGAGAACCCTGTGACAATGTGAAGATGTTCACTCTAGAGAAGAGTCTGTGTCCTTCCTTTCTCTAAACTCACCATTTCTTTCAAATGTAGGAATGATTTTTTTAAAAAGTACATCCAATATATGGTTAGAAATCAGAGCGAGCCGAGACTATAAATATTGGGTAGCTTGTACTTCTCTGACATTTTGATGCAAGTGGCATTTATGCCTGTGTCCCCACTACCCTCAGGAAGCTCTTCCTTTTGAGGGGCATTGCCATGCTACCCCATCAAAGAGCAGCTCAGGAGGAGACACTCCACGACTTCTAGCTCAAACAAATTCTTGAAATGATGCTACAAACCATCAAGCTGGAAGCAGGCAGTGAGAATGAGTGGAGGAAGTGGAGGTCCTAAAAATCAGAAAATCTAGATTTGAATTTCAGCTTGTTCACTCAGTACTTGTCTGACTTTGGCAATTTTCATAATGTCTGTGAAAGACACCATGTGGGCAGCGAGTCAGGTTTATCACACGCGAGTTTCTTTTGCATCTCGAGGCCTCAGTTTCCTCATTATAATGTTTAAAAACATCACATAGGCTCGAAGTCTGCACATTGAATGTGCATAAGGAATTCTTCTCAGAGTTTGCTGGTCCCACGTTGTCTGGAAGTCTAGTTTCCTGTGTTGCACCTCATTCCGGTCAAGTGTTTTGTGGGATGATTCCCACTTGGCCCTGGTGGTAGACCTAGAGTCAAGGTCTACCTACCTGCCAGGTGGACTTACTTCCAGCACTGGAGTCCTTTCTGCTTGTTCCTGACTCTCTACCACATGCTTGTATTTACATCCAGGTCCTGCTACTTGCAAGGAAGAACCTCACTCCATGTACTACCAGTAACTAACTGGTAAAAAAAAAATGATTAGAATTCGGAAGATTTTATTCTGGGGGCACTCCCTTGTCAAGCTGCAGTACTTTTGACATTTTTGTAGTGAATGTAATTTTTGTAAATAATTTTCTTTAAAAATAACTAAGAGCATGTAGATTCATTATAGAAGGAAAATTGATTTAAATACAGATGATAGGAAGGACAATAATAATCCTATCATAAAAAAATATTGCTACCTCAGTGAGTAACCCGAGAAATCTTTACAGAAATGAACATATAGAATAATATTTTATTTAAATATATAAATAAATGCATAGATTATAAATGCATTAGCATATATTGTGCATAAACATGTTAAAATATTTGGAGCATCTATATATGTGTTTGTCTTTTTGCCTCTAACTCTCCCATGTTCTCATAAGTTATCAGAAAACAATACATATACAAACACAATCTGAATTTTCTTATTTTATGACCTACTTTTTTATTTGACTATTCCTCATGCACTGAAATATAAATCACTCCTCATGCACTGAAGTATAAGTCAATGCCTAGGAAATTGTTTACCCCACACTAATACACAATGAATATGTATGTAATCAATGAACAAATATCTCCTAATATATTTTCTGAGTAAGTTTCAAGTTCTTTATGTTGGATTTCCTTTAAGAGGGTAAAGTTTGTTGTTTAAGTGGGAAAAATTTGTTGATAATGTTTGTTGATTGCTCTAAAAAGCTTACATGAGAAAAGAAGCCTTAATCATATAGAGATTCAGGTGGGTCTTTATTAAATACCAGTTGGTAGACTCCTGACACCATAACTTCTCATCTTAGAACTACACACAGATTCAGTTTTGATATCCTGTTTGGACTAATTAAGCACTGTATGTCAAGAACTATTTTTCCATTGAAATTTAGGGGTCTCAAGTACAATTTCTTCAGGGACTGGAAACCAATTACAAGAGTGACAAGTGCCCTTACTTCCCCTGCCAGCAGGCACAAGGTCTGAATTCTGTTCACATGACAATATGGGGCTAAGTGGTACCAGATCTTAAAGGTACCAAATTTTTGAATTTGTAGGTGAAAATCCCAGTTCAGAAGAGAAGTGGCAACCAATTTAATTTTGAAAATATAAAACCATGCAAGCTAAACACAACCTACCTGAGGACTTTGAGCATCTGAGACAGGAGAGTTGTTGAAATTACCTGAAAGACCTAAGATACTTGAATTCCAGGTGTAGAGGGGCCTGCCTGTCAGGGTAGAGGGCACAGAAGGTCACTCTAATGTACCAGATGCTCCTGCAGGTATCCCAGGTGGGTGCAAGGGGTCCTAAGACGTCAGATGTGCTGCATGATTTCCATAGATGATGGCAGCTCAAAGAGGAGACTGCGGCATCTTTGAGATGCTTAGTGAACGGGCAAGTAGATCACAGTGTCTTAAGGTGTTTTAAATTCATATTTCTATAAAAAATATCTCCTGGACTAAATTTTTTAAAAAAAGCAACCCAGATTTACTTTCTTTTGAAACTCTGCTAGAGTTAAACAAAATCTCTACTGTAGCTTAAAAGAAAAGCACATGTCAAAATGGATAAATCCCAGCCATAATAGGAAATGTCATTTTAGAATAATAGCAGTAATAGCATGTGCACAATGGTCATTAAAATATAATCTTTTTTAGGAATGTCCTTAACTGTGGAATGGGACATGGCTTTAATCAGACAGGCCCTCAGATCAGTTATGTCAAGAGGCAAGCAGGGGACTGCGTATCTCCTGGTTTATAGAGGGAGAAAACCTCAGGACATTGTCTTTTATAGCTAAGATGCTTTGTGAAGGAAGTGGAGAGTTAGTCATCTTTGTGATTCAGCATCTCGGAGTATTAGCGTTGATTGAAGAATGGAGGCTGACAGTCACTACTCTGGAAATCTGGAATTTAATTTTCAAGTACAGAGAATCATAAATCCACAATTATAGGAAGAGAGGCACAGAAAAGAGTGACACGATGTTCGATGGAGTGGCTCTTTGGGGGTATTGTTCATACATGACTCTGTGTCCAATCGCAAGTGGGAAGGAGGCATTCTCTGGCACTCCTGGGGTTTGAGTTAGATCAGGTGGCCAATTCATGCACCATGGTCCAGGGCCCCAGAAACTAACCTGCCAGGTGTCCTAAGAGATGTAAGGGGGACTCCCTGGGAAGGCACCTGCACAGGGCTGTGGCTCCCGCAGAGCTGTATCATATGCACACGGGAACGAGGCAGGAGGGGATGCTGTCCAGTGCATGCTCCCCAAACCCAGCACGAGCTGGGTGCTGTGGTGAGGCCCTGTAGTACAGTCCTCCTGACCTCACTCATTCTGACTCACCCACTGTGAGGCCTTAGGACCTTGAGGATTCCTTTGTAATGTGAGGCATTACCTGGAGGAGGTCGGACTGATTTGTAGTTTATTATTGAGCACATTCTCTTTGAAATGATGTGTCTGGTGAGAAGATTCCTTTCTTCTTCCCCTCTTCTTCCCCCTCGCTTTCCCTCTACCCCTTCTTCTTCTTCCTCTTCTCCTTCTCCTCTTCCTCTTCCTCCTCCTTCTTCTTCTCCTGATCCTCCTCCTTCTTCATTGTCTGATATTCATTCGTTCATCCCATACACTTTTAGAGAACACCCACAACATGCTAGGCACTGTGCTTGGGCACAGGCATAGCTACTGAGATCCTAGAATTTCCTGTCCTACCATAGCCTGGTGAATTACGCGTTCCCACAAATACTGAACAATTGGAATCCGTATAAATGCTACAGGTTGTGCCCTCTGCTTATACCTCTTTTTTATAACCTCTTAGTCCCCACCTCTCACCCAACTATTGCTCTGGCAACCAGTTCCAGACAAGCTTAGGTCAACAGCTCAGAGGTATCATTTGATAGTGTTTGTCCTCAGCCTATGGCTACTTCTTGCTCCCTGCCCTCGGGCTTCTCTCCTGCTAAAGTGTGGGAACCTGCTCAGAACTCTTAATTATCCGTCCTTGGAGGTGTTTGGGGAAGGGGTAAATGAATGCCTGTAGAGAGCCTTTCTTCAATAGAGGACTAAAGCTAATAAATTAAGGCTCTTCCTTTAGTCTCATGGGTGAGAAGTTCCAAGATGTTTTTCAACAGGCTCCTCAGAATGTCCTGGCAGGGGGAACATCAGTTTCTCACCACACTGACCAAATCATAGTGCACCCTTATCCTGGCTTTCTTCCTTCCTGTTTCACTCCCCTATCCAGTCTGCTCCCTGATACCAATCTTCAAATTACTTTTACATAAGGCTTTCTTGGGTTCTGCTCCCAGGGATGTCAGGCTATGAAGACTCTGATCATACACACACACACACACACACAGAGACACACACGAACTCAGCTTTATCTGGATTGTAAGAAAATATGTTAATATTGTACCTGCTCTGCTGGACACTTTTGGTTGCTTACCTATAGTCATTTCTCCCTTCTTCCCTACTAGTAGAATCCCAGTTTTATTAGGTCCCTACCCCTCTGGAAAACTGAAGGATGACTTCTATTTAAGCTAAACCATTGACTTTACCAGTGACTGATTGGGAGGCAAATACATGGCTCAATATGGACCTAAGAGACCTAAGAGGAGGTCTGCCAGAGGTTTCTAGAAATGTGCTCTTCCTCCGAGGGCAAGAAGTGACTTTGTCTGGATCTAGATATGGTATCTAGACCTGTGTCAAGCATCTTATGGCCTTGAGGGCTTCTAGACAAAGGTTAAGCCTGCATACTATAAAAACATGGCAGAAACTTGGGAAGATAATGGATTTTTTATGATATTGTTGGTCATTTAATTCACTATTTCCTTTTTGTTTCCTTTTCTTAAGTGCTTATTATAAGCAATTCCTTCAGGGTCAAAGCAATATTAGAAAAAGACAATAGGAAAACTAAGTCTTCCAGAGAATTTTATGTCTTAGAAGTAGTGAGTTGTTTGTAGTGAGCACCCACAGCGACAATGTCCCACTCTCTTAACCTCTACACAGGGACTTCAGGCCTGATACTTTTAGGTGCTGTGTCAGTCATTCTGTCCCCCAACTACCTCCCTAGGAAGATGACAACAAACAGAGCTCAAAATAAATAATAAGAAAACAATCAGACTCCATTTGAAATAAAACAATAAGGAAATAGTCAAATAGTCAGTGACCCAAAAATGTCATCCCAACTTCCTGCCATGCCTTCATAGCAGGGAGGCTTCTCCTTTGTCTTATTCTTTGGCATCCCCAAGAGGATGAGGGACAAGGAGGCTATGAATCCACACGAAAGGGAAGGAGAGATGGAGCCAGGAGAACCTTTAGGGAGACAGAGGCAAGCTTTCACCTGAGCACCAAAACCACACCCTCATTCTCTATTGGCAACAAACATAGTGGGTGTCTAAGACCATGCTCTAGTAAAAGGGCTCCTTAGAGACACCAATGATTCTAGGAAATGAGTAAGAAATGTACAAGATGCACCCAGAGCACCCTATAGGACCAAAAAATACTAAAGTGCTAAAATAAAACTAAACAGAAACTTACAACATGGAGAATATATCAGAGACAAAGGTACCAACTGAAAGAGCTTCCAGTGGCCAAACTTGGGACAATCTGAGCAGCAAAATAGTTGAAGTTGTAGTCAAATCCTAACCCAGAATTTAAAGTAAATGTCTATGAGTCTGTATGCTATAAATACATAATTGATTGAACAGGTACATAGAAGAGACAAATCTCCCAAGAATATAAATTACTTATAGTGTGTGTATAATAATCTGACCTGCAGGAGCTGGAGCTTTCTGCTCTTTTTTTTCCTATTGCTTCTTTCTGGGGGAACAGGCTATTCACTACTCACTATGTAGCCCAGGCTGGCCTCAAACTCCTAGTGATCCTCTTGCCTCAACCACCCACGTGCTGAGACTACAGGCATGAACCCTCCCCACGCCCTGCCAGCAACACTCCCTGAAGTGAGTGCTTTGTGTAGTGACTCCTTTCCAAAGACTACGGTATGGAAAGAAGGAAAAAAAATGGAAATTTACAGTGGACTGACCTGGGCATTAATAATAAGTCCCATTGAGTCCGTATATTCCAGATACAATCTGGTGGAGTCAAAAATAGCCCGTGTGGGACCTGTGATCCTTCCAAGGCCCTGGACCACAGTGTCATTGTGACACTCTGGATAAAGGGGCTTTCAACAAATTGCCTCACCAGTGCCCCTTAAACTGACCAACAAGGTCACTGAAAGCAAAGGCTGAGAACCTGTCACAGCCAAGATGATCATAAGGAGACCTGACAGCTAAATGTAGTATGGTATCCTTTGCAGGGTCCTGAGGTGGACAAAGGGCATTAGGCAAAACTCAAGGAACTCTGAATAAAGCATGGACTTTAGCTAATAATAATAATGTATTGGGGTTGGCTCATTAACTCAAATAAATTTATCATAGCACTGTAAGATGTTAGGAGAAAATAGAAGCAGAAGATAAGGGAATCTTGTACTATTTTATAATTTGTCTGTTAAGATTACGCTCTTCTGAAAAAATAGAATTTATTTTAAACATGGGCAACCTGGGCTGAACTAAGAAAGACAAACTATCCTCAGACTGTGAACCTTTCTTTCCAGGAATGAGCTCCCCAGTAGCTCTGTTGGTTAAGGAGCTGTGATGCGAAGACTTAGGCATAATTGTACCCAAGGGTCACCAGATGGCTGTCATCTAGAAAAATCAATTCCCTGAGCTGTCCAGCTGAACACATGATCTGCAGATGGATGCCTGTTGGTGAATATTTAACCCCCAAGGGAGAATTCTACTGACTCTGTCTATTCAAATAATGCAAAATATTTAACAATTTCCAGTGGTAGCAATTAATACACAAACGTATATACACATTTCATGCCAAAATTTAACCAAATGTTATATTCTGAGTATTGTCTGATTAAAAAATAGATAATTCTCTACTATGCACCAGGAAATATTTAAATCATATGCACTTAAGTTTTACAACTGGGTCCTGAGGTAATTCCACATAGGAATTACCTTTGGAACGGATTGATTCCAAGTACTTACAAATCTGTGGCTTCAGTTAGATACTGGTACAGCTCCTGGTTTAAAAAAACAAAGATAACTAAGAGTAGTAATACATTTTAAAAAAATAAACTAATGTTTACATTGCTATTAACTTAATTATATGTTAGATTCAGTTTACTTCCTCTGTAAGGCCCAAAATTGTTTGGGTGATTTACTGAAAAGTTGGAATAGAAATGCAAAGGCATTTATAATCACCTCCTACATCTGATGTAGTCATTTATATATGGCTTAGCTACTCATAAGTTCCTCCAAAGCCAGGGCTAGCTATTATTTATCTTTCTATCTTCTGTGTTACTATAAAAGAGCCTTGGACATGGTAGATGTTCAGTGCTTTTGTAGAAGGACTTAAACACAGTAAGCTCTGCTGCTTTTGTGATTTATCAGGCAGCTTGGCTAGAAATCACTGTGTACTTAGAATGCACCGTCTTGATTACAAGTCTTTCTCACTCACAGATGCCAATGTTAGAGTTCAGAAAGCTTTTGTTCACTATCTTAGCAGATTTGCATATTTGAATGCATAGTATTTGTTTTTTATATGAATCACTGAGTAACTAAAAGACATTTCTTTTGCTTAACAAGTGTCAAAACATTCAGCAGCGTCAGCTTACTTTGCACAATTCTGTATCGTGAATAGGTGAGCCTTGGCAATCAGTGTCAAACCACAGCTCCGAGATCAACTCTGGTGAAACTTGTTTCATTTTTTTTTTTATAGGACCAAGAAGTTCAGTCAAATTTGTCTTTCTCAATAATCCTTATATATAATCCCATTAAATATTTAGGTCAAGTCCTTGGATATGCAGTGGGAGGTAGGTGTGGGGGAGAACTAGCCAAATCTTTGGTTTCAAAGGAGATTTAGTCCATAATTGTACCCAAATTTCCCAACTCATAACCCATATGAGGGTTTGCATATCTAATTGGAACAAAGTACTGCAATGCCTCACTTATCATTGGAAAGAAAGGTCACCACTAGTTCTGACCTAGTTCTGTCCCTTGTCCCCTTCTCCACCCTTCCCATCATAGTCACACATCCTTAGCTGAAATTCTCATACATCTGGCTTCCAAATTCAGATCTAAATCACTGCCTCTTACCCAAACTCCAGCTTCCCACATTGGAGTTATTTTATAAGTACAGTGTCTGAAATTGTGTAAGACCATTTTATCCACCTGGAAACTTAGTTTGTCCAGTCTCTTAGGGGTCCTCTGTTGGTACTAGAGAATCTACTGACTCTCATTCAGAAAAGAAAGATCTATAAATGTAAACTCAATAGGAGCAGAGTATTTATTCTTCCATATCATCCATTTAAGGTCATGAGTTTTATATTTTGAAAGACTTCAAGTGTATTTTTTAGTTTTTCTCAGAGTGTAGTTCTTGGACCAACTCACCAGAAACACTTGGCTTGTTTGTTAATGAGCAGATTGTTGGGCCTTAGCCCTGACCAATGCAGTGAGTCTTCTGCTTGTGATGCTGTGTTCTAGACATTTGCTTTTTAAAAAGATTTTTCCCTGCTGGTTGAATCTCAGGGATCCTGGAGTTCAGACTGCTGGATGGTTTTTGTCTCTTCTGGCACTCCTCCACGGATGTTCCTTACCTTTCTCCTACCTTTGGTCCTTTTGTGTTCTGTTTCACACATTTTGCTTTATCTAGTTTCCTTGAGTTTTCTGTTCTCCAGATCCTCTGAATTCAAAACCTTCAGGTACTTTCCACTGGACGACTTCTATCTCTTTCATCTATCTTTCTCTCACCAGGAGTAAAGCAGCCACTTTGTTTCTGCAAATCTGCTTCCTGCAATCTCTTTAACCACTTTCCTGAGGTCATGGGACAGGCATGGGTTGTACAAAGCGATGAAAAAAAAAAACCTTTTCCTGGACGTTTTTAAGAAGCAAGTATAAACACAGTCATGTTCAGAGACATGAGTTTAATGACCTGGAAAGCCATTCACCTAAATTCTAGATTCACCTAAAGTTCTTGCATTGTAAATAGTAACTTTATTAATTTTCTGTCCTTTCCTTTTGTACGCCGTTTCTTTTAGTCTTTAATCATTATGTTTGGAAGCTATTCTCTCTACTGCTGCCACTACCACTGCCACTGATTGACTTACAGTCGTTTCGCATCTCCCTGAATAGTGGGTACTAGCAATCTACAACACATTTATTGACATGAAGTAAATATGCATTGGGCTACATTTTGCATCATTGTTTTTTTATATCACAACCTCAGTGTGAGAAGGCAAGAGACTCCTTATTACAATGAAAGGAAACATCTCCCAACACAAAACTAAGTAAAATTTTATACTTATTTAAATTTTCTTTGATAGGAAACTCTTAAAATGATACTTCTTAATTAGCATGCTATGTGTCTACATTACCAACTGTACTTTGCATGGAGAGGCAATAGTCATAAAGTGATGGAGGTGGGAAGGTGACATGCATGTCAGAAGAAACATGGAAGATGCTGGTGTCATAGCTCTTGACATCCTGCTCTCCTACTCTTTTGCACTGATTTGATTTGGTTTTTGGTGTCTGCGGGGGGGGTGAGTGGGTGGGTGTGGGTGTGGGTATGGGTGTTCTGGCAGCCAAGTCCTGCCAAAGGGGCCCTTTCTAGATCCTACCTTCATCTGTCCTCCATGAATTTCTCTAAACTCCAAAATTACCCTTGGGTCCTCCTTATAATAAAAATGTCCTGTCTTGCTGACTGGAAAGAAATAATTTGACATTTGTGTTTTAAAAATAAACCTTGTTGAATGAAATGAAGCACTTCATTTTTAAAGTATTATCCCTATTGAGAGGGCAAATATTTTGAACTCAGAAGTGTAAGTCAATCTTCTCCTAAACCACATTTCCAAATGGGATGGAAAATCGCTGACTCACATTTCTTTAAGAAGGAGTCATACCAGCTGTCTCTCAAGGAAGAGTTGGGAGGACTTTGATGAATTCAGCCACCCCTTGCTACAGAGAGAAAAAAATTGCTGAGGCTGCGATTCCTTTACATAAATGACAATACTGGTTTCTCAGATCATAAGTATGATCTCTCTTGTGGCCTCTACTCTTAACCCTATCACAAATAAAGCATTTTTCACCATTGAGGACTAGAACATGGAAATAAATAGACACAGGGCTGGGGATATAGTTCAGTGGCACAGCACCTGCCTGAAAAGTGGGAGGTCGTGAGTTTGAGTCCCAGTACCAAAAAACAAACAAACAAACAAAAACCAGAAGCAAACAATTCCATTTAATGGTTCCTTACGTATTGGAAAGGACTACCTCTGCGCTGATGCCTGCTGAGGCCCAACACTAGAATGTATTGTAAACCGCCGGTGCTTAGACAGCAGAGGGGAATTATCTTCCATAGACCACAAATTCTGCAGCTGTGAGTCATGCATTTAAGTAAGAGAGGCGCAGGAAACTCACAGGAGGCTTTTAAGCAAAGATTGCATTGAATTGGACAATAAGTTGGGATGACAATTGATTCCTCCCACCTGATATTGACCTGATGAGCTTCAGAAAAATAGTCTTGAACTAAGAGTCTCTCACTTTCCAGATGAGGATGTTTCTGTATTAATGTATATGCAGACTTTATTCAGTCAAAATAATTGTCAAGGGCGTTGGAATAATGCATGTGATCTTTTTAGTCTATTTTAATTTTTTAGGTTCATGAGTCAGTGAGAAGAAGAAAAGGAAGAAATCAGCATAGATTCATTTTTAATCTTATCCAAAATGGAAAAAAAACAATATATTTAGTTTACATTTCCTAGAAAATCTGCTCTTCTAGGAAGATTCTGGTGTTAAACCACTTTATAAAATACTACGTTTCCAAAACTTCCAATTCAATTTATTTTTAAAATTTGGCCACACTCAGAGATTACCATCCTGGCCTTTTCATTTACCTTCCAGGGCCCAGTCTGACATCAGTTCCTTCTCCAACTTCAAGATCAGTAGGAAAACAACAGTTTGAGGAAGCTTAGATTACCGAGAATTAAATACCCATCTTCTACTTTCCCATCTCTGTTCTTCCCCATACCTGACCTTTCGGGCTCCATGATCCCAAAATGAATATCTTAGTTTCTTAATCAAAATGCAAATATTCATCAGAAACTGATCTCTTGCATCTAGGGGCAAATGGAAAAGATCAAGAGCTAAGACCTAGATCGTCCTTACCCAGGGTCTGTCCAGGAGACCATGCATCATCAGGTGGCTGACTGACAAGAGTGATGCTCAGGCCTCAGGGCACTCTGGCATCGTCAAACTGGACCAGGTGCATATATTTCACAGTTTTATGAAAATCCTGTGCCAGAATAGTTGAGAATGGGCGGAAGCAAGAAGTCGGGCATACAAGGTGACTGCAGAGTTAACATAGATAAAACATTTTCATTTTACTTCTTTTCAAAGAGAATCCCTATCTTCATATACTCCCTCTTTCCAGCCCAAGCACAATTTCTGTGCAGTGGCTAAATCATAATGGATCAGCAAAGTATATTAGCAAGATCTGAGTCAGTGCAGACTTTCCTCCAGCAAGACGTCTTATAACTGGAATTGAATTAAACATGGTGGTTAAGGAACACAGTTGCATTGTAGTGATTATGGATTATTCTAGCTACTATGGCTGCAGAACAAAGCACCCCCACAACTTAGTGACACAAAACAACCATTTATTATTGTCTTGGAGCCTGTGAGTCAGGAATTCGGACAGGACACAATCAGGCTAGCTAGCCTCTTTCCACAGCATCTGGGATCTTTGGGGGAAGACTCGCAAACTAGGGACTGAACTGAGTTGGGGGTTTCTTTCTGACATATCTGGCAGTTGGCGGCAGCCACAGCCTGAGTTCCAGGTGGTACTTGCAACTAAAGTGCTAAGAAGCAACACTTTCAACAAGTCTCAGAATTAGCTAGACTTTTCCATAGTGGCCAGCTTCTCCCAGAGTAAGCATCCTAGTAGAACTGGGTAGAAGGGCCATGGTCTTTTCTGAGCTAGCTCCATATAGAGCCATTTTTACAGTATCAAAATTATGGCTTATAAGCTTAGATTTAAGGGAGGGGTCAAAGCTGTTGTCTTTGTTGCTTTTTTCTCATTGTTGAAACAAAATACCTAATGCCCAAAATTAGGGAAAGAAAGGTTTGTTTAGCTCACAGTTTTTGGAGGTTTCAGTCCATACTCAGTTGGCTCCAAGCAGAGCTCCATGGTTAAGGGGCAGCTGTTTGTGACCACTGCAAGTGGCAAGAGTGAAAGGGCAAAAGACAGAAACACACCTGCTTCCTGCTCTTATATTGTATGCTGGCTCTGCCCCTAGGTGGGTGCAGCACTCACTACCACAAATCCCAGCGCTAGACAATGAACCAATCACAAATGCCAGATTCAGCCGCCTCCATGACTGCATGAGGCTTGGTGGTGAGGGCATCAGAACACAAACCATAACAGTTCAATGTGTCAGATTTTTATATATGCTTTAAATGTGCTTAAAATTTTCTTCATTCTTATAAAGCATAACTATCAAGAGCCAGAGTCATAATAGAAAAAGCTACCATGGTGGCAATATGTTGATTAAATATGTATTTTAGTAACAACCTATGGTAAAGAAGATGTGAAAAAAATGTATTAGAAGGTCTATGATAATGCTTGAGACTGTTTAAAGCTCTTAATATAATCAAGCATGGAAAAGTACAGGGTTATTCACTGTTATTAAGATTTTGCAACTATGCATCTATTTAGAAATAATTTTATTTACAGAATTCTTGTAAAATATATAACTGCAGCTGCAAGGCATAAATTTTCCAGCTCTCAACCAATTTTGAAAGTATTTTTTATCAAGAATAGCAACTATTTGATAGCTGAATTTAAACTTTTTGTTATTGAAGTGTTCTCAGGAATGCAGCTATGTGTCAATTTCCTTTACTACTTGCTCAAATTACTTCCTATGCCACTGAGAGGTCCTAGTTCCTCTACAAAACCATACACGGCTGGGTTCAAATGTAGCACCCTATTTTACTGAGTCTATACATTGTACTTAGATTTATCATCACTTTCAAGCCTTTCAGTTCCTAAATGGAGACTGTTTTCTGATTAGGGCAAGGCATCAGAGAATGTGTCCATATGGGTATCTTTGATCTTTGGGGTACTATATGACTTCTTGCTTCTTTCACCTCTACTTAGATGAGTTGGGGCAGAAATGTATATAGCCCAGTTTTAGACACAATCTCTTTTTTATGGTGTTTTAAATGATGCAAGGAAAATGAGCTTGCCTCCATGAAAAGAGGAGGAAAATGGAAAGGTAAAAAGTGGAGAGGCCCTGACTCAGGGAAATTAAGTGGCTTCCATTTGCCCACCAAGTGCTGAGGTCCCAGAGAAAGCAATGCAAGGATAAAAAACTTTGACAGAGGAGATTAGGAACAACAGGGGCTCAGAATAATGGGCGACTTAAAGGATATAATTAACAACTTTCTTCTGAATAGCAGGACAACGACCTGAGAAATCAGGGTCAAGGGTCCTGTCTGAAAGGCCCCTGGGCAACAATCTTCTTTTAAGCACACCCACAAGCAAATGTTTAAATAAACAGCTCAGTAATAGTCAAAGAATGACTTCATCTGTGTGTACAAGTTGATTTGCCAAAATCAGGTGCCATGTCACTTACACAAAGAAGTTTATCAACACATGTGCTATTTTCCTAATTAAGAATGTGTGTGTGAGTGTGTGTGTGTGTGTGTGTGTGCGCATGTGTGTGTGTGTGTGCTCAGGTTTGTATATTTGAAGAGCATTAAAAACACAGAGGAATTCTCTTTCATGGGAAGAATAATCACAGGGGTGACCATGTCATTTCCCATAGTGTCCTACCCAGCTTGGATTCATTTCCAAATTTGTGCAGCCTATAAAAGTCCTAAGGAAAAGCTTTGGTAGCTCAGAAGTCACGGTTCACTCAAACCCCAGACCTCCTTTTGGCTGTGCAGATGGCACAACCTCAGGTTGCCTACTCTTGTTCTGCTCTGCACATGTGCAGAGGAGGTGACGCCAAGGAAGATGAAAGTTCTTGACACTAATGTCCGGCAGGACAAGTCTGGCAACTTTCAGGACCATGCAAATTGAATGGCCAAATTACAGTATTTTTCCCAACTGGAATGACTACTTCAGGGAAGCTGCCACATTTGGAGAAACCACTGTTACCCATGTGCAGGTAGGTAGAGCGAGCTCTATCCAGCTTAAAGACAAAGGACATTGCAGGTGCCACACCGGCCTGGTACCCATCAGGCTCAGCTCAGGTACCAAGAAGTGACAGCATCTTTTTCTGGGCTTCCTGCCCTATGGCCATTTGGGTTTGTTTTTAAATATTTAAAAAGCAATGACACTTCTCATACCCAGTGTTCCAGGATGGGCATGTGTGTTGCTGCTGCTGCTGGTGGTGATGGTGGTCCTCCTTGTTTTGTTGGAACAAATCAGTAGGAGCCAGAGGGCGCCATGGCAGGGTGGGACGCTGAGGTCTAGCAATGCAGGGAGAAAAAGAAACGTAGGGGAAGTACAGCTGCTCCAGAAGCAGCGAGCCTGCGTAGAAGTCATGCATGGGCTCACTGTGCTCTCATGTTGAATATGATTCCTTTTTTGTCCCATGTCACATTCTCTCTCGTGAGAGATTTTTTTTTGTGGGCGGTGGGGGTAGCAAAATACTAGCCTAGGTTTGGAAAACAGTCATGGAAAACTCAGTTTTCTGGTTAGTCTGAATCTCTACTAAGGTTTAGTTCTGGAATTTTGATCGCTGGTTTGAACAAGCTGTATGTGTCCACTGAATAATGTACGTGTTGCCTTCTAGCTGACTGAACTGACTGATGGTCCAGTTAAGCAGAAAGTTATTCATTCCTAAGTGAGAACAGCTGTTGCTTTAAACAAATACATGTGGATTTTGTGTTTTACATAGGATCTGAGTTTGTACATATTCTAAGTAAATATATGGATTCTGCATATATAACACTCCCAAATACTTTGTTACTTTTGAAAAGTGGCTGAAAATACAAGACATTTACACTGTATGTTATTTATAAACCTTGTTTACATAAGAGCAAAATTTTTTAATATACCATGATCTGTTGTTCTAAATTCACATGTCAGAATAGATGGATGTTTATTCTCTTTTAGCCTAGTATTCTTCAAATTGACAGTCAAAGGGCTAAGAAATCAATTTAGTGAGTCTTGACCAATAATTTAAAAAGAGAAAAATAGTAGAATGGAATGAACGGAATTGCACAGCATAAAAACTTTATATCTTTCTGAAGTTCACAGTAAAAAAGTACAAACGCCTCTGGTTCTGGGTTTAGACAGTCTCTGGTATTTGCCTTACTGACTTCATCAAGCTTCCTCTGTCTGAGAGTTCAGTGATTTCAATACAAAGTGGTTATACAGACGGGTGTTCCTCATCCAACCCTTCCCCACCTAATCCCCCTCAAGCGAAACTAGAAAAAAAATGACCAACATTGATTTTCCAAAAATGTACTACTTCTACATTATCAAAAACACATCCATATAAACACTACTTTATATTCTTGCAACAATTTTGATTAATGAAGTTAGGCATATTTATATATATGTATATCTATATATATATATACACATACACACACACACACACACACAGTGCCACTTTATGAGAATTGTCCATTTTCTGAAGGGAAAATCTGTGAAAGCCTAATGTGGTTTTAAAGTATGTACCTACTCCAGGACAAGTCCTCAATGATGTCTTTCAAGGCTCATGGCTTCCCAATCCATCCCTGGTTTTCACTCTCATATATGCATATAAATATAACATTTACCTGTACTCATGCATATGCAAATGAGTGCTTACAGTGCAATTCCATTTTTGAAACCATATAATGTACATGTTTATGTTTGCTAGAGGTATGTACACCCAAATGCTAAATGTATTAAGTTTGTGGGTGGTGGGAATTTGGATGATTTATTTTTTTCATGTATTATGATTATTTTACAATAAATATCCATTTACTGTTGAAAAAGTAAAAGCAAAGATCCAGAGGGCCCAATTGTGTAGGGCCACCAACAACTCCCCCAAAGTCACAGGGGCTGATTTCTGCTCTAAAAAATAAGCTGACAGACACACATACAGTCATACACTGCTCTGCCGCCTCTGACCCCTGTTCAGTGTAAATGCTCTCTCCTTTCACTGCTGTCTTCCTGCAAGAGTATTTCACAATAAAATCTCCATCTTTGCTTTGTTAAAATAAACTTCTAAACTTAAAGGAAAAGAAAAAGCATAGGATTTTCTTTCTTCTTTCTAAAAATGGTGACCAACTCCAAAGTTTCTCATGTCACATTTTCTATAAATTTTCAACTTTAAGAGGTATTGTGGGTTGGCTTTCCTTCTCATGGTTTTGAACAAAAAGAGTGAAATCTTTTCCTCTAAATTAGCCAGAGGAAATTGACAATGCAGGCTTCGGGGGTGATGGAATATTTAATAAGCAGACAGCCATACGATTCTGCTACTGGACTGCAGGACCGGTTGGAAGAGAAGCCAGTTGTGGCAGAGCCGAGCAATCCTGCTGGCGGCTACCAAGTGCACAGGACCACACTGGACAGAGATACTCAACGTCAAACAACTGCAGATCAATTCCTAAGCCTAAAAAAACTCTGGGCATCCATTATTTCCTACTGGGAGCCCCATCTGAGAATGATGATATGTTCCATCTTTAGGGAACTTAGATATAACTTAACATGATTCCCTCATATGAGAAACAGAAATCAATGGGTTAATGTATCTGGTCAAGTTCAGAGATGGTCACTAAGAGGACCAAGACAGTCTACGGGCTGAAGAAATGCGTATCTCTGAGCAGGCCACACGAATAAGTCAAGGATTATTCCAACACTAGCCTGAAAACCAATTCCCAATCTAACACAGCTGTTTGTATTAACCTGATCATTGGTATGATCCATACATTTCCTCAGAGCAGGCAATGAGGACTGATTATCCACATTAAATTTTCATGCAGACATGCCTCTGTTTAGGATACACAGTGATATTTTTCAGGTAGATTTGACTATATTTCAAATATATATATGAACAATCCTGTTTAAATAAAACTATTCACAAAATAGAAAATTTCCTAAATAGACTTTTCAGCCTCCATTTGTCCACTTTATTGATCCACATTTTCCTACATAAAATTTGCTCTATTGAGTCTTCCTAAATTAAATGATCTAGAAGAGTTAATGGAACCTGATCTTTCCTGTATAACAGGAACCGTACCACTGCAGAGTATGCATCTTAAGCCACAACCCCATGACTTTTAGACTCTCATTTGTTTGTTTGTTTGCTTGCTTGCTTACTTGTTATCTATCCATACTAAGGGTTGAACCCAGAATCTGTGTGTCCTAGGCAAATGCTCTACCACTGACTTATCCCCTCAACCCTTCCAGTACATTTGCAGAACCCAAAGCTAAACCCTGTGTGCATATTACCTTCGGTGGTTTCCTCCCTGGAACAAGAGCAATGTTTTATAAAAAATCCGATGGGTAAGCTGTTTTGCCTTGCCAAAGGGCTGAGAGAGCGAGACCACATGTGTTGAGTGAACTGGCCGGAGTGTTGGCCACAGCAGGAGGCTCTGTGAAAGTACAGAGACTGGGACTGAAAACTCCAGTGCTTCCAGAAGCCAGACAGTGGCTCCAGGTGAGCGCTGCGAGTTGGGTGGCAGTGGGGTGGGTATGGAGGCAAGGCAGGCAGTGTCCCTGTGATGGGGCGGGTACTCTTCGCTTTGGTTCACAGTTGCCATGCAGAAATGCAGGCCAGGTTTTGACAGATTATCCAATTTTAAAGGCAAAATATAAATCTAGGCTTTTAAAAGTAAAATCCGATATATTAGTATTCACAAATCACTCAAATGTGTTTAAAAAGACTTCAAGTAAAAGTCAAACAAAAGAATTCTTTATCCTACTGGTTATAGTGTGAGACTTCTAAGCCCCCACAATGATGACTAGTGACCATATCAGATTGTATAAACCAGAACATTAATTTTTCTAAATAAAACACGAAGACTACCCATGCTTTTGTATAAATCATATGCATCCTTTAGTCTTTGCCTTAACCACTTCTCTCCTAAAGCAGTCCTGAACTCGTTGACATCACATATTTCTAAGGTCTGTCTGCAGTTAATGCCTAACCCTATCCTTCATTTTACTGTTTCTTTACTTATTTCACATTTGTGGTTCTTGTATCCAGAATTCATTCTTTCAGGGCAAAACTCACGTATCCAATATATCTTTTACGGCAACCTCAAAGTTCAATAAATGTTTGCAGTTGGTATTTCTTTTTAACAAAGGGAAAGAAAATAGCCTTTGCTGAATGACAAATGCATAGTTATGCTTGGAGCCAGCTCACTATCTTGAAGTTCCTGAATTTCTAGCCTAGGCAAGCTGACAAGTTAAAGTCTATGGGCACCTTGCCCCGATGAGCTGGTAAGCGCTGGTTTGCCATAAATCTTCCAGAAGAAAGCACTTGGCAAAATAGCTATGAGTTCATCGTGTCTCTCCAGAACAAAAATATTACAGCTATATTTAGTCCCATGGAGGGGGTGGTCCCTATCTAAGCCTTGAACATGAAGGAGAAATGTGAGTCAACTCTTGTCTGCAGGAAACCTTTCATGGATTTATTTAAAAAATGGCAGGTCCAGTTAAGAAGATCAAGCCCATGATTCACATTCACAGGAAGTCAGAACTCTTCTTAGAGTGCTTTAGAGGAGCAGAGAATGAGGTCTAATCGCCTTAACCCAGAGACAAGCTACAGAAGTAAAGCAAGACTGAAGCTCCAGAAAGGAAAGGCCACTGTCTTTATCCCTACATAGAAGTGAAGATGGAGAAGCCAAGACATGGCAAACACCACCATTAAAGTTATCTCTGCAGTGCCAAGGGCAGGCTGCAAAGCCTAAACAGTGAGGCATGTGTTCTAGGCTGCCCAAGAAAGTGCCAGTGAGTAGGCTGAGTTTTTGGTTTGAGCTGTTGAGCACCATTTGCAACTGAAAAAGAAGTGTAGAAACAATGATTCCAATGAAAAAGAAGTGTAGAAACAATAAGGCTCTGGGTTTGATGTGATGGGCTGCAGACGCTGAGATCGAGGGACCAACTCTGGGATGAGTTCTGTCTGACCAACAAAAACATTATGTTCCCTCCTTTACCTTTTTTTTTTTGTACTGGAGATTGAACTCATGACCTTGAGCATGCCATGTAGGCGCTTATGCCGCTCAGCTAAATCCCTGGCCCCTTGGAAATTTTGAAAGCTTATCCAGAAAGTAATTTTACTGAAGATGTCCTGTTACTATTTGTACTGTCACAAACACCACTCATATGTGCCTCTCGGGCACTATTTTACATTGCTTATAATTTGCCTATATTTTTTGATAATCCAAAAAGAAATAAACCATCCAATAAGCAGGTTATGAGCAGGGATTTAGCTCAGTGGCATAAGCGCCTGCCTGGCGAGTGCAAGGTCCCTGAGTTCGATCTCTGGTACCAAAACAAAACAATAAGCAGGTTACATCACTGCCTTAAGAAACAGAATTTAAAAAACAAAAAAAAATTAATTCTTGATTACTAAAAAGAGTAGTAAAACAGGCAAATAGTAGTTGTGCCAAAATAAGTATTTATTAACATTGTTTAGAATATTTAGTGGTAACTGATATTATCATAACTTTTATCCTATAGAATTTGTTGTTATATCATTAACTTTCCTTTTCTTTTTTTTTTTTGCCAGCCACCGTACTGACCAAACTGCCTTTTTCTCATCTACAAATTGGCTTCCATTGCTAATAAAAAGTGATGCAAAAAAAGTGACTTGCATCTCCTTAACATAATGAAGTTTATTTGATCCAAGACTTAATGTCAATTATAGTGATAGAGAAATTTGGATTGCCATCTCTCACTGTCTCTTATCTTTTTCTCAACAGTTCTGATATCCGTTTCTCTCTCATGAAAATAATTCTGGGTGGAAACAGCAAATTTCATCAGGTAAGAGCTATTCAATGGGAACTTACAAACTTTTGTTTTTATTAAAAAGAAACAAGTTGAGAAAAATCTGAAAACCGTGTCCAGCGTGGACAGAGATATAGAGAACGTAAACTGGGGAAGGTTAGATAATATTGCTAACCGTATATAACTCAAGTCAGATTTTGAAGAAGTGATTCTGAAAGTGTTAGTCCCTCGCCAGCAGAACCAGGATTGCCTGAGAACTCTTAGGGAGAACACCACTGTGCTTAGGGAACCTTCTAAATGATTCTGATGTACACACAGTTTTGAGAACCTGTTATAGATTAGCTTCATCAATCAACTGTCTCCTCTCAAGGAGTTTCTTTTTTATTTCATTTTGTCACTGCCTTTTCTTCCTTCTGGTTCATCCATTCCTCATTTAGCAAGCTAAACTTTGCTTCCCAAAAATCATACTTTATTTCCGCATTTTGTCTTTATGATAACTTAAATACCAGCTATTTAAATACCACAGGATTCCACCAAAATGAGAGTTTTAGTAGAAACTGTCAACTAATGAGCAGATTTACACCCCTTGCTAGCTTTAAGAAGAAAAATAGTGACAGAATACATACCTAAAGACTTTAAGATATTTACCTTTTATACTTACAGGACATTCTCTATACAAGTGAATTAATATTTTTATATGGGCCGTAAGTATCAAATTGTCACTCTGAAATCATTTGCAAAAAATTCTGCTGTCCAAAATGTGATTTTGTTACCCTGTAGTACTTGGACTATGTTGGAGTTTTTTGTAGTATTTAGTATTGTCAACTCTGGAAGCCAAGTTAGATAGCTCCCTAGAAGCTATATCACTACCAAACCCACTATGATTGGGATAGCCCTGTGAATACTTGTAAACTACCTACTTAACTTAATTCAAAGAGGCTGGAGTTCTGAAATGACCAAATGCTACTTCAAAATGTCTTTGCTTCATGATCCCTGATTTGCAAAAACATACATGATTTGTTCTCTTCAGCATGCACATTTCTTGAGCAAGTAGGTGTCAGCATTTTGAAGACTCATTCATGAGATGGAGATAATAGAACCTACTTGTTAGAAATACTGGAGATAATCCAATAGTACTTATGGTGACAGTTTCACTCAATAATAGCCATATGTAAAGATAATTTCAGTGGTAGAATTATCAATTTTAAAATGTCACATCCGATCTTATCCCATTAAAAACAAGCACATAGAAGGATTTCAAGTATCTCTCCTTTGTATGATTCACCTACTGGTATGTGGCCCCCTCGCCATCAGAATCAACATCACCACCACTACCACTGTTTTATGTTCCATGAAGATCTGTTTTTGTTAATGTCACATCCCTGTTCTTTACTTCTCTAGGTCCTTGCACTCCTGGTCCTCCAATATGGGCCCAGGGAGAATTGGGAACACAGTAAAGTATGGCAAACCATCCCCCAGAGTTCACTCAGTGCTAGGAGAGCACGGAATAGCAGCTGTAATTAGCTTCTCAAATGTGATGATAAATGATTAGATCCAGGAAGCACAATCTGAATGACTATCTGGGTGACTCTGGCCAGGCATCAGAGGATCAAAAGACCTGAAGGGAACCTTGAAAGGTGACTTACTTCCCTAGCCACTCAGAGAATACACTGGAAAGGCACAGCTGCTTTATGGCAAATTACCTTTTAGATGGCTTTGGTGAGGGTGGGATGCAGCGATGGAGAGAGGGAAATCTTGGAAGAGAGGCATATAAAACATTAGGATTAAATAAATGTCCAATGAACAAGACATTTCTGAGTTTGAATTGTGACATGGAAAAATGAGAAACATCTGGAGTCTGTACTTATTTTGCTGGTTAGAAACACAGTTTTAAAGTCCTTTGTTGAATTGCTTACTTGTAAAGACTTATTAAAAACAAATGTCTAAGGTGGCTGCAAAGAGAATGTATTGAATTCAGAATGCCAAGGCCTTTAAAGGAGCCATTTCAAAGAGCTTCTATTTTCCATCAACTGAGCTTAATACTGCCTCCTCAAAGTAGTCCTTTTGTTCCATTTTAATACACACTTGAAGAGTCAAAGGCTTTCAGACCCATTTGTAATTTAACAGTAAATTTTTGGAGAGTGAAGAGTGACTTTCTTCACATTGTTAAGTTATAGTATGCAATTTTTTTTTATAGCCAACAGTCCCCCTACAAAAACAGAAGCATTTAAGGAGATCAACTTTGATACAGGCTCTTACTTTTTCTATGGACATGGCTGGGATATACAGATGAGGTTGTTTCTTTTTTGATTTTGGGGAAAGATTCAGCTGTCCTGGGCTGCTGCCTGATAGGGTTCTAGACTAGACAGGCCAAGGAGGCTGGAGTTCTGAATCACTTAAAGCCCTCTGTGGCCCATGCTTTACTATCTGCCTTTGCAAGGGCCCACAATGAGCATTCACTGGAAGGGAAGCAAGGGTGAGAGGCCAGTGAGGTACACTGGCATTGGAATTCTGATGAGACCCCCAAGTTATGTGAGACCAGTATTATGCTGGGCCTTTAGCACTCCTAGGCAAAGAAGAAAGAGGGAGGGAAGAGAGAAAGAAAGAAAGAAAGAAAGAAAGAAAGAAAGAAAGAAAGAAAGAAAACATGTTTTGAGGTGCAATAGATATTCCAGAAATTTCCTCTCCCTCATCCATTTGCTTCTCATCTCTAGTACTTTACAAGAAAGTGTATATTGTCAGAAGCCAGGACTCAGGGAAGGCATGGAAATTAATCTGAGATTAGCACAAGGTCTATTTATGAAATTCTGCTGATGTGCTACATTTCTGTGATGCCACACTGATCTTTTTGTATTCAAGTTTTGTATTCTTTTGTATCTTATATTTTATACCCAAATTATCAGGCCCAAGAGACTGAACATGCTCACCTTAATGGAAGGAAAGGGGAGGGTAAACAGTTGGGAGGACCACGTACTCAGCAGGACACTAGAATCACCGTGTGTGCGTTGACCACAAGCCTTGCTGTCTCTCACCAAGTAAACTGACCCTAAAATGACAACTAGGGACAGTTTGGGGGAAAGAAAGAAGACAGCGTTTCTTTCTGTAAGACAGTCCCAGAATCTCACAAAAATTACTTATTATTAAATCTCTTCAACCTATTCCTTGTTTTCTAACTAAAGCTTCTCTCTGGGATAACGGTATCCATAGAATTACTGGCCACTGTGTGACTTATTGCTTTCTTTACGCCAAAGTTCTTTGATTAAACTTCAAGGGAGGGGCTGGGGTGCTGGTCCTGTGCACTGAACCTGTCCTTAGGGTTTTGAAAATGAGCTGTCTTCTCTGGGCTGCTCAGCTGCCCCTGCTTCGGTGGTTATCGTATTAAGATACACTCTGAACATACCACTTTTTTGTAGTCAGTTTGGCCTTCTTTATCACGATGTGGAGCAGAGTTAGAGACACAAGGCCATCAGCCATTCAGAATGGCTACCGGGAACATTTTTACTAATTCTATTTGATTCCCGAGAATGCCTTGAATTTGAATTTAAAGATTCAATTTGTTGTTTAATTTTAAAATCTGACTCACTTTTAACTGGAGGATCTATATGCAGTGTAAAGGTTGGAGAGAAAGAATTGAAGGCAGATGAGCACTGCTACCTTGTGTAGGGACGTGAGAAGACTTCGAAAACCACAGGCTGTGAATATAAAGACAGCTTTGTCTGGACTCCTCCAGCTCCAGCGCTTCGGCTTTGGCATCAGCAGAGGGGCCCACCTGGCTCTGACTTCCTCCTGCAGATGTTCCTGGGCCGAGGGGCTGAAATTTCCCTCTTAGGGCCCCCCCCCCGGCCGGACGAGGACCCTAAGAAAGCTCACAAGAGCACGCCTGATTCCTTGGTGGACTCTCCAGGTGCCATTCAAACTGTTTTCATTTTCCTGAGCCTTCAAAGAACTTTCAAGCCTTCTGGTCACAAAATGTTTTCTTTGTGAAACCCTTGGAGATTATTTTTCCTCTTCATCACAATGGCAGGAATACAGAGCTTTCTCATGATTTCTTAATGGGATTCAGCTGCCCAAGCTGCAGGGCCTTCTGCCGTACTTTAGAATTCTCTGTGTTTTGCCTCATTTTTCATTTACAGATGCCTAGAACTCTCCCTCGCCTTTTCCCTCTCTCCAGCCCCTCTCCCCTTGCAACAGCAGGAGTTCGTGGACATGAGCTGCATTTTTACAACCAGGGGCTATCAGTAAATTCTCCCAAGTGGGCTGAATGCGACCTTGTTTCAGAGAGGGTCTGGTATTGTCTCACATTCCTTGAGAAAGTAGATGTCCACTGGAGACCACTGTCACCAGCCCAGTGCTGACTGAGAGCCAGAAAGGTGCCAGTCCAGCTCTAGTCCAGGGGAGCTCTAGTCTAGCAGGGGGAGAAAGAGTGGCTGTCAGATCTGAGACAAAGGGAGGCAGGACAGCCGAGAGCCACAGCAGACCTGGCACCAAGTCCCGGATTATGGAGCACAGGAAGGGGATCTAGGTCAGGACCCACACAGCCCACGGGAAGCAGAGGCCAAGACACAAGGCAGCACGATGATGCAAGCTATGCCGGCCTCAAAGAAGGCAGTGCAGTCACTTCCGGCTTCTGCATTTCTGTTTCTCCGTGGTCCTGCAGTGCAGACAGGAAGCTCAGTTAGGTAGCAGCGGGGGCTGGGATGGGAAGAACAGGCGCAGGTGATCTCATGTGTGTACATCTTTGATCCCCTAAGAGATTAAATCAATGCAAAGGTAAAAAGAGCTCTTTAAAAGCTCACCTGTGAGCATTAAAGATAATGTAGTCTGCTGGTGGAGCTCATACTAACTGAAAACTGCTCTATCTTTCATCTCAAGCAAACCTGTTTCATCTCTGCCTTTGAAGCAGAATGCTTTTTAAAATATTTTTTTTACCTTATAAAAACTCAAAACATGACTTCCTTCAGTGACCAAGCATTTCCTAGGCCAGCCTCAAGGCCTCCATCTTTTCTTTGGATGTCAGCTTGCTGTCCCTTGGTTTCACCCCTTAGTGTCTTCATTTCCACCACGTGGAACAGCTCTCTGCCTTTGAATCCCTTAGGAGTTCAGCTAGACACAGTCTAGGGACAGGACCTCCCCGCTGCTGATTAGCTGCGGAAGCCACTTGGTGGCACATCCTGTGAGTGCTGTTCGGGAGGCAGGTCCTTGTCCCAACTCCATCTTCTGTGGCCACATGATGTCAGGCAAGTCCCTTCCTCCCAGAGCTCTCCTGTCTGCCCTAGTGAGCTGCTGACGAATCAGCAGGAACGATGGGGAGGGGATGGCACATTAGAAAGCACTAGATGAATGGCAGGCAGTGTTGTAGCAAAATACAGATCCTTGGCTTGCAATGGGCTGGGGCTGAGCCTCCATCACTCACGCTTTCGGCTCGTTTGCGTAACTCTGGTGAAATATTAATAATTGCTGCTAAGCATTGGTTTCAGCACATTCTTTGTTCCTCCTAGGGCATTCACAACGCAGTTACAGATGCAATGAACTGATCCTCTCATAAAGAATGGAGGGGGAAGATGTGTGGCTGATGTTTACTACTTAGATGAGACATCCGATAAGACTCATTTTAGCTGCTCCGGTCCAGGAAAGAACAATAACAAAAATATTACCAAACCCGTGGCCCAAATAACCAATAGCTTAGCACAATGGCTCTTCTCATTTGAAATTTCTGTTCAACCACGCGTCATATTCAGTAGCTGTCATCATGACCACATCAAATTTAATGTAGCTGGATGAGGTGGCACACATCTGTAATCCCAGCAACTCAGGAGGCTGAGGCAGAAGGATTGCAAGTTCAAGGCCAGCCTGGGCAATTTAAGGAGACTTTGTCTGAAAGGAAAAATAAAAGGGGCTAGGTATGTAGCTCACGGTAAAACACTTCTAGGTTCAACCCTTGGCGCAGTAAACATCAATAAATAGATTTAACTGAGTTACTAATAGTTCAATGAGATCTAAACACTTTCTTTTGCATCACAGACATGTGCCAAGGACTCTACTAAGTAGGGTATATACCCTTGAGTAATTCAGATTGTTTCTTAAGAAACTCATAAACAGATAAACACACTCATTTTAAAAATGCTAATATGATGATTGCTGGAGAGGATAATTGCTATATTTAAAGCATGCAAGATGGAGCAACTCTGTCTGGAGAGGTGAGGAGGAGAAATCACATCAGCTGGGCTCCAGAGGAGGGACTAAAACCTGCCAGAGAGTGAGCACAGGACAGTGGGTCAGTGTGTGGGGTGTAGGACTGCTCCCCTGTGTTAAGTGCTAGCCAGGAGCTTCCTGCCTGCATATTTTGGCTACTTTCTTGAGGTGTTGATGCCTTGGTTTCCTGGTCTGGCAGGATCCGTATGGGGCCCACCTGTCTGGTTATAAGGAACAGAAATGTGTTAAGGCACGTGAGCCACATAGTTCCTATCAAGTGATTAATTGCTTGATAAGCAGTAGCCTTTATTATCATCGTGATTGGCCTTCAGGAAGTCAACAAGCAGAAGAAAGGTTCCTGGTGTCTGATTCTAAGAGAGTCATAACAGCATCATGATCGCTATTAATACCTTTGAAGCTACACTTTATGGGCCAGGCACTCTTCCTCTTTACAAATTGTGATTTCATTTAGTTCTTCTAACGCTCTTGAGAATCAAGTAGTTTATATTGAAATATCAATAATACCATGAAGAATATAAAGCAAGTGAAAAATAAGCAGCCAGAGGGGAGAAAGGAGAATTGCAAAAGAACACACATTTATACTCTAAAGAGGCAAAAGCCCAAGGGATTATAAGAATGTGGGTGTAAGCCAAGTGAGGTCCCAGGAATGGGTTTTTGTTTTCATCTTCATTATAAACATTTGTTTTAGTTTTCAGTTTTGTTTCTGTGTATGTTTGTTGCCTAACCAGAGTATAACCTTTCCTGTTGCTCTGGCTTCCACATTTGGGTCACTCCTGGGCCCCAAAACATCTGACTGTTGAGTTGGGGGCACATGCATAGGAGCTAGCACTTGAGTGTGAGATCTCCTCTGTGTGCAGACTGATGCTTGCATGCCAGAAAGTGTGCTAGGTACCCTCCCTACATGATGCATGGAGCCTCCTGACCAAGGCATGATTATCCCCTATCCAGAGATGAAACTCTGTGTCAGGGAGAGTAGGTCTAGAAAGAAGGACAGATCCGAGGCACCAAAGCAGGGAAGTATGTGGTACCTGCAGAGCCCGGTTGACAAGGGCAGCTCCATGTAGGGTGTGGGAGGAGTCTGCGCAGAGGCTGAAGAACCTTGAGGCAGGGTTAGGAATTTGCATGTGGCTGGAGGAAGCTAAACAGGTCAGATTCCTTTGTCTTTAAAGCTTCATCAGAAACCATGCATAGCACACACATATGCTGACATCAGATTTGCTTGTTCTAAATAGGAGGAGATGCCAGGTGGTATCAAAGGAGAAGTCTCTTCTTTAGAGAGTGCTCTGCTAGAGGTGGGGACAGGTTCCCACCTCATGAAGACCAGGGACCAAAGACTTTCCAATCAGCAGTCCCAGCAGAGCTTTCCCAAGATACTTAATGTCACTTTCACCAGCTGCCCAGCAGTTCCCCTCCCTGTATTCTGACTCTTGACAACTGGCTAATATTTGTCTTATAAGCAGAATGCTCTTTAAAACAAAAAACAAAAACAACCAAGTTCTTTATCCTAAAAAATTGTTTTTAGAGTTTTTTTCATTAGCATGTGTTCGCAACACATAATGATTCCGTTTATCCCGGAGAATTGTTGCATATACATACTACATCTTAGTCCTATCTGTTTCCCTTCCTCTCCCCGTCCTCCAGGCTCCCCATGCCCCAGATCCCTTCCCTTCTCTACAGTCTACCTCCCAGTTTCCTTTTTTATTCTTTAAATTATTTATATTTTGGATTTCTCATATAAGAGAAATTGTGCAATATTTAACCTTCTGGTTCTGATTTATTTCACTTAGCGTTGTGGTCTCAAGAAGCATCTATTTTTCCTACCAATGACTCAAATGCATCCTTGTTTATAATTTCATGTGTATAATGCCTTGTTTATGCATCCATCTATTGATGGCTCTATTGGCTCTTTCCAAGATTTAACTACTATGAGTTGTGCTGCTATAAACATGGGTACAGATGTATCACTGTAATATGATGCCTTTAACTCTTTCAGGAAGATACCTAGAAGAGGTATAGGTGGGTCAAGTGGAATCTCTATGTTTAATTTTTTGAGGAATCCCCATACTGATTTCCTAGTGGTTGTACCAGTTTACATTCCACCAACAACACAGAATTTCCTTTCCCACTAAACCTCACCAGCATTCTGTTCAGCATTTCTTTGGCTATTAGAGAAATAAAAATCAAAACAACACCAAGATTTCATCTTACTCCAAAAAGAATGGCTATCATCAATAACTCAGAAAAAAAATTCCTTAATTTTTGATCCTAAGAAGTTCTTCAGAATACTGCTCCTGTTTACCTCTCCACCATCATCTAACTCCACTCCCAAAATATATGCAGCCTTACCAATCCAGTTCTAGCTTGCAACAGCACCAAATTTTCTCTAGAAGTTTTCATCAAATCATTCACCAACACCCCATCTCCACGATGTCTTGCACTGACTTCTAGGGCATAAGTTCTCCAAAGCATGTGTTTGCTTGTCCATTAGCCCAGAAGCTCTATTGATTTCCTGCCATCTAATACATCCCAGCAGGTAGTCCAGGCTCCATAAGTTTGTCAAATGGATAAAGACATGATTAAATGAGAAATCAATGGCTAAATCCATGTCCCTTGCTCCTTGGGGGATGCTGCTGTGCTACTTAACAGTGTGTTCACTGTCATCACCTACCTGACTCTAGGTCCCCAGCAGCAGCTTGATTATTGATTTCCAGATATGTCTCCAGAGCAAACATATCCTCCATCCCAGCCACCATCTGACACATGCACACACCCACTGCTACCAAGAGCAGCACCAAAGCTTGTCTTCGGTCTCCTTTCTGTGGCTCATCCTTTACCAAAACCCAGAATGCCAGAGCTCTACTACCGTCACTTATGGAATGGTCCGGAGACTCACAGACCCATTTTCCTCCCAAATGTAACAAATATGTTTGAATTGGCAAAAGAGACAGGGAGGGGGGTCCTAACAGGATCTTGATTCCATTGCACTTCCTGGAGTGGAGGCATGGAGGGGTGTGTGTGTGTGGGTGTGTGTGTGTGTGTGTGTGATGCAGGAGGGGATATTCTTGCTCTAGTGGAATGAGGACTATGATTCTGCCTGCTCAGTGCAAAGGAATGGGCCTTAGATGGGTGGGGC